>JASAMV010006672.1:0-23204 GCA_030248065.1 Rhynchonema sp. JSB1_4
TGCCCGTCCCCTAAACTGATGCCGTCTCTAAAGTATAATATCAACCACTCTTTAGTGTTGTGAATGTTATTCAAAGCCACTGCTTCAAAGCTGACAAAATGCGAGCTCAGCAGGCAGGTCAAAATTTGTTGTGTACTTGTTTTTTTCGCAGACAGGAGCGGGCGGTGCCCCAGGTCATCGTCAGGGTAAATTTACCACATGAATGCCAACCTGCAATTGGTTTGTCATCATCATCGTCATCGTCTTCTTCCACAATCGGTGGTTTCGGTTCGTCCTTCGGTTCGGTCTTTATGCCCGGTTTTAGGGGATCGCGAACACTCGACACCGCGGGCGTTGCATTGGCCGAGATTTTCGGATGAATTTCAATATCGCCAGTGTCCGGGGGTGCTGATGTTTCAATTTTGATCGCTGCGCCTGGCGATGACATTTCTGGCTCCACTTTTTTCACATCGCTTTCTGGCACAACTGTTGATGTTTCATCGGGTTCGGACTTTTCATTATCGATGTTCGTGTCAGGTTTCGTTTCCGTGTTCACTGTTTCTTCTCCGGTTGTTTTTTGTTCGCTGTTCTCGTGTTCTTGTTGTTGTTTGTCCGTTGTTTGTTCCTGTTGTTCCTTGTTGTTGGTTTGTTCGTCCTGTTCCTGTTTCAAGCGCTTGCGCGCTTGCAGGCCGCGAATTCTGAAATGGAACGCTCAAGTTTTGATTTCATCGAGTCTGACCTAGCGTCTTTGCAAATCAGGCGATGAGAAACAACGTATAACGTGTTTTGAAATCATGGACGCAAATCCTCCCAGAACGTATACAGTAGGTGTAGGTAGTTGATGCAAGGTTGTGACATAATTCATTGAGACACTCCAAAACTGCGGTACCCGACATCATTTTCAGTCCTCTGCTACGAAACGTCACTTCAAAACTCTATGCGCAGACGTGCGTCAACCATCTCGCAATCAGCCGAAAGACACGTACAATCTCAGTTTTCCATCGGCAATCCACTTTTCGCCTTTGATACGAGCGACCTCGTCAATATTGCCCTCGATTTCGCGCACCACATTGCGACAGTACAACAGTTCGTTGCACATGTACGCCAGAATGGATGCCTTGTCGTCGGCGACCAGCGCCTCGAAACATCGACTCTCCAACAGCGCACCCAGCTGCAATTATATGTGGATGGCGTGAAACATCATACTGTTCAGCGCGAGTGAAAGTGTTATTGTACATAGTTGTAGAATCAATGTCAACTTTAACAGCAAGCCCCATCACAGCTGTTGGCCGTTGGACCGGCTAGGTACACACAATATTTTATATATTTGGGTCGCTTTCTGCGACAGCACCTACAATTTGACCAGCTTAAAATTTACAATTGTGCAGGACAACGAAACTATAAAATATATACAGTATAAGGTCTCATTCTGTACCTTTTGTCCATCACTGTCCCTCGACAACAAGAACAATTTGAGTAATTCGGAATAGTTGTGTTTCTTCACGCCGACCTCCTTAACCGATTGGCCAAGAACAGTGCGACCGCGCGGCCCGCTTGGCATGCCCGGATACTCGAGTACCAGTGTGAGGAGCACCTGTGCGTATATATAGTGCGTGTGAAACATCGGCATGCACACCGCGGTGTGTGAAATGTAATAGTCGGTCTCAAACTTGGTGATCGGATCGGTCCGATCTTGGTCGTTAGACTTGTGCGTGACGCCACTTTATTTTGACCAGCGTAAACTTTTTTTATTGTCGGGCAAATTTTTCTTACTTTACACGCTGGTCGAAGTATCAACGGTCATCGCTGATCAGTCTCCAACGATCAAGATCAGACAGATGATCAATCTTGACGCCGGCAAAATGGCTGCACTTTTGTGACTCATTGACACAAGTACCACCGTATACCTTGCACAGTTTGCGTGCGGCCTTTATTTTGACTTGATCGTTGAGCAATCCAGCGTGCACGTCGTCCAAGGTGGGCATGTAGTTCAGATCTGGAAACATACATCGATGTTGAAGCATTTAGCGTTTAAAGGCGCAAATCAAAAAGCCAAACAATAGAAAAACAGCACTGACCAATTTTCAGTACATGGCCGAAAGTGGCGATAAACTCCATGACCATTAGGAGATCGGCAAATGCTTTGCCAGAAATACCGAGATTGCTGATGCGTGTGAGATCGGGGAGATGCTGCAAACAAAACTGATTGTAATGTGGTTGACGCAAGTCGGCTCCACTTGCAGTGGCGCACACAGGTTTTGGAGTCAGTATGGGCACTCTTGGAAAAATGCATTTTTACCTAGTGCTTGTTGCAAACCCAACATTTATCAATTTTACCTCGTGCGTTTTGACCAATTTCTATTCTTTTCGCGCAATTTTTGGCGCGCGAATTTTGAGTATTGTGAGGCAAAAACCACCACTAATTTTGCTCATCATGGTCAAAAAGTAACACTTATGTATGTGGCAAAATCGGGGATATGTACCTACTATACCGGGGTAAAAATCGGGGGAATACCTTCTGTACCATGCCAAACATAGGGGGGGTTGTATCCAGTGTAGTTCCTGGGGGGGGGGAGGGGGGTCCCCCCCTAAGGTACACTAACCGCCGCACGGAAAAAAGGGGTAGGTACACTAACCGCCGCGCCGGACCAGGAACTACACTGGTTGTATCAGGCGAGGGGATCCCAGACACTGCCCATTCAGTCTGGGGCGAAGTTGTCCAAGGTGAGCACGGGCCTTCTGCCCCCTGAATGTGCCCTTTACTTGGTCCAACGCTCTTAGACTGGATGAAGAAGAGAACTGTTACTGAACGTCGCGCGAAGCGCAAAATTTTCAGATTGCGGAGGAATTTTGTGGTAAAATGGCTGTTTTGACGTATTTAACAGGTGTTTTTTATTTGTAAATCATGACCGACTGTCTTTCACATCTCATTTGGTCTGAAGTTCGCCAACAAACACACTGTGCCCAATTCACTAGACTCTAAGTGCGTTTGATCGTCGGCAGATGAACTTTGAAGCCCCGCTGTTTTGCAACCAATGCCAATCAGCGTGTTGTAATGAACATGATTGTAGTACATATATGTACATACTGCTATATATTGTTGTGAAGTAGCAAGTCTTCGCTTACTTAGACCAGTTATGGGCAACATTGACACGAAAGGAAACGGGAAGAAACGCGCGCAGCGGGAAAATTTTTAGATTTTTTCGCTCTTTGTACCTTTGGAAACCGCATTTCTCACACTTCCATGTCAAAAAAAGTGCCCATCGCCACCTGAAAACTCGCCAAAAGTGCCCAAGGGCACCATTTTTTGAATTGACCACCTCAAATTTTTTGAATTGACCACCACCTCAAATTGACTACGGGCACCTGACCAAGGTGCCCATATGGCTGTTGCGCCACTGCCTTTGCCTATGGGCATTTTGAGGGAATTAAATTGTGCCCATGGGCACTTTTGGCAAAATTGTGCCCATGGGCACTTTTGAGACACCCTGGGCATTGCCCAATTTGCCCATTCCCAGGTGCGCCACTGTCCACTTGACCTGATGAGCGGTTCGAATCGTTTAAATGATCGTATGTGTGCCCTAACCGACAGAACCAACAGGGCGTAACCAAGATCCGTGCCTAAGCTAACGCAGCCTGAGGGTCGATACAACGTCAGCAACATTCTTGCTGACAAAGTTTTCTGACATGCCAATTAATGCGGCATGTAAATTGGACAGCAGCCAGCCGGAAGTGTCCATTTGGTGGCGCGGTAGCCCAAATGACGTCCAAAAGTTCCCCCAAAACAAATTTTTTTTAACAAAAAAGCCAACTTTGGTTTCATCAATATCGAGATCGTCCTGTGGCGTGGGTCGTCGCGACCGACTCCCGCCGCCGACCGGGTTTACGTCAACGATCTTCGGCGAATCAATCGAGCGTTCGTGATTATTTGGCAACATCATTGGCGGCACAAGGCTGGCCTGCGCCAATTGATCCGCCTCCTGTTTGCTGCGAGCGTGCAGCATCGCCTCCATCACTTGGTTGACCGTAATGGCGGCGAAACGCTCTGATGAGCGCGGGGTCTCCACTGGAAAACAAAAGATGACGTTTTTTGTTCCATTGGACAGTTTTTTTGTTTTTGTAGATTGTGCACAGTACGCTGAGAGCCCAAATCTGTCGTTCATATATGGTACGAAGCACTTTTTATTCTTATGTTTTTTTATAATGAATGCTTTTGCTTTGAAAACTAAACTGCTTGGTACCTCACGATCATATCGTCATATGCAAAGCAGGCCGGTCAAGTATTTAGTTTTAAAATAGCGCATTTATTTGCATAATTATGTTATCAATTTTGCACCGAAATATATGTGCATCATGTAAGATAATTACACATTCATTTGATCACGACCCTAACCGAAAGCGCAAAGCAGAAGCCATCCTGTCATCACACTCTTGTTTCACAAAATATCTGAGCAGAGACACCAGAGCGCAGAGTGTAACCACATCGAGTTTGATCAGTGGGTGACCCAAAAGATCATCAACGACATCAGCAACACTGACCTCCACTAGTTGGTGTCTTACAATCAGCCATAGCCGATGTTGCTTTGTTCGCAGCCAGCTGCTCGATCGCGTCTTGCACTTCTGCCTCGTCCAGTCGCATCAGAGCCTGAAACATCACCATATAAACAAAAAGAATAAAAAAATAAATAAGGATAAAAAAAAAAAAAAAAAAAAAACCTAAAAAAAAAAATAGAAAATAAAAAGACAAGCAAAACAAGAAAACCAAAAAAAAAAAAAAAAAATAAAAAAACAAAAAAAAAAAAAAACACAACCCAAAACAAAAACCTTAAACAACAAACCCCCCTCGACGTTGCCAGCAAGCACTATGATTACAAGTATTGTACGACTACGATTAGACTGCGGCAGGTGCTTTGTTTGAACCATATTTGCTCGAATTGCGCAGTGCAGCATGTACTTTCTGAGGGGCTGTAGATCTGACCAGTGCTGTGGCTACTTTGGCGGGGCGGGTAGGGTACATAGGTGGAAAAAATCGGGGCGGGTAGGGGGTAGTGTACTCTGGAATTTGGGGGGGGGGGGGAATCCGGTTTGGGGGGGAGGGGGGGAAGATTTTTCGGGGCGGGTAGGGTACAACACAAGTTTTTTCGGGTGCCTGTTTTTATGTACCAAAAAGTGCATATATCGCGCGCAGCGCGAGATTTTTTGCACTTTTTAGGGTTTTCGGTCGAAATTTGTTCATTTTTGACCGAAAAATGGGCATTTTGGGGGTAAAAATCGGGGCGGGTAGGGTACCAGGGCGGGGCGGGTAGGTGGTTGGGTACCAGAGCGGGGCGGGTAGGGGGTAGCGCTCCAGGCCGGGGCGGGTAGGGTACCATTGGGGGGGACCCCCACCCCCCCCCCAGCCACAGCACTGGATCTGACGATCACGGGTGTCACGTGGTCATCTGCGGTGCATGCGCACTGACGATGTCCCGCCCAACTCGTGAAAACAGTACGGGTACATCAATTGATATCATTCTATATTTCCGATGAAAAATTCCAGAAAAATACCCAAGTCACCCGCCGTACCGTTTGACTGCCGTCGCCCTTCGACTGTATGAATTCGCCGATCACAATTTTGCTGCTGAAGCTGAAGTGGTCACGTGTGAGATCCTCAATGTTGTTCTTCTTTAGGTACTGAAACGTTTGGGAACGGGATAAATAGTATCGGGTATTATTACAGTCGAGGCTGTTGCGCTGTATCTCATCGCAAAGAGGACGCTGGTCCATATCATAATCCGAAATGACAAATTTTTGCGCGTCTGAAAACATTCGACACACGAAATGAACAATGAAACATCACCGACTCTGAGCACATCTGCGTAGGAGCCGAGTCGTTTGCCGCACGGTGCGTAGTAGATGACGTCACCACGTACGCCACCGGCACTCAGATTGCGGATGCACGTCTGCCGGCGCCAGCTGCAGCATCAAGAACCACGTCAATGTGCGTGTGATGTTTCACTCACATGTCAAACAAACATGCACCTTCTGTGCATTCCAAAAGTTGGGTGCAAACATTGTGGGTCAATTTTTTGCAATTTTGTAATTTTTTGACATTGCAAGTTTTTCCAGCGTCAGGCATTGCTTTGAGCTCGACATGAACCGATAATGGAAAAAGTTTGTGCGGGTGTATTTTTGCCATAATTATTCTTGACCTAGCGAATGTATTTCTGGTCCACCCATGCAAACAGACCAAACATTCGTGGCCTACCCTCTGTTGAGCGGCAGTCGTACGGTGGCCTCATCGATGATGACCTTCGGCGTTCGACTGTTATGTCGATCGGTGGGCGTATGTGTACCACCTGACAAATATTAGATTGTCGTGATACAAGAACAATTGTGAAAGTTTCTTGTTTATCAAATTTATGGCAGAGTTTCTTTTTTTGCACCGATGGCACAGCATCTTGTTGCTATGTTTGGCTCGCGCAACTTTCTGACTCACATATATGTAGTTATGTATATACACACGTATTTTAGAAATCTGACGTTTCTACAGTACCATTTTTTCACCAGAATTTTTCCATGACTTAATACCTACTTAGAAAAACCGCAAAAAAAGAAATGAAATACTAATAATAAACACCTGTGACACCATCGGGTTCGGTGGACGCCTCGGACGCGGCCCGATCCCCGTCATTATGACACGTGGTCAGATCGAGCGGCAAATCCGCCTGCTGCTGATTCGTGACCGATGGTTGGTGACGGTTACGGTCCTGAATTTTCAAGGCGAATTGTGCAGCGCGTTTTTTGGCGCAGACAGGCGGTGGCTCTATGCTCGGTGGTTTTATCCCATCGATTTTTTTGGCTGTCATCTGCATAATGAACACCATTCTTCGTCTTGTGAGTGACAATTCAATATTTGCTTTATTGTGTGTGATTGATAATGTAGCGGGACCCTATCTTTGTGTTACGATGTAAAAAGAAAACGAAGGGGTGTGTGTCCAACTGCCACACCGGTGAATACTGAGTGAATATAGAGTGAAGGTCCTGTTCTGCTCTACCACATCATTTATGACCAGTGTATGACCAGTGTAGGAACGGACCTTGTGCGCGACGGGCATGGCCGCCCGTTTGAGCACACTTTCAATCGTATCATCCAGCGTGTGTCGCGATCCATTGCCGCTGCCCGACGTGCTCGAAGTCGCTGGTGAGTCCGCCGATATTGTGGCCGGTCGACCTACACATGTTTGGCTGATTGATTTTAAAAGTTATTGCTGGTCGAATCGAACTCGGAAATAACCAAGTCCAATGTTTCACTCATATGTACCTCTGCTCGGGGTCTTTTTGGCACGCGAGCTGCTGCTGCTACTGGTGTTGTTCAGTGTTGTTGTTGCTGTTGTTGTGGACGATCCAGGCTTGCTGTTGTTGTTGTTGTTGCCGCCAACAACAGCAGCGGCGGCAGCGTTTTTCATCAATTCGGGCAATTGCCCAAGTAGTAGTTGACTGGACAAGGCAGTGGCCCAGGCGCGTGCGGATGCCTCCAACAGTTGCGAACTAATCTGGGCACTACTACTGTTCGTGCTATTGGTCGATGTTTTGGATGTGCTGCAAAAATAAAAGTTATATGAGTGCATTTATGTCATTTCAATTTGTACCCATCTCACAAATATCATTCAGTCAGAATCTCATTCGACTAATTTGTAGGTCCCCGTACGTCAAACTTGGTATGATCACGGACAGGATCTGATTGGTTAGTGAACTTTTTTGACTTGCGATTTGCCGGCGCGGGTGACACCAAGCTTGACCAGCGTACAACGGTCTGTTAGGTTAATGTATATCTGAGAAGAAAGTTGAACTGCTGATTAGGCTTAGCGTCATCAGTAAACCTCGAAATATCCCCAATATTTAAGAAAGTTGCAGTGATCAGAGCAACATCTATCGCTGCGTTCGCTATTACTCCTTCAAAAAAAAGTATTCCTGCCGTGAGAACACAATCAAGCCTCGCTCGTTTTCTCTCAGCGGTTTCCGTGACAGCTGTGAACTGATGCGTGGACCTAATTCTTATGCAGCGCTCAAAGTATCCTTGTACCTATTGCATAACAGAAGTCGTCTTGATCATTACACAACACTAACATTCCGAATTCAATGCGAAAACAAACAACTGAATGCAAAAAGAAACTAACGGGTTCGTTTTCGAGCGTTGTTGTTGTTGTTGCTGAGCTTGACCGCTGTGCTTTGAATTTGCCGTCAATGCCATTCCGGTGGCCAATTTGGACGATTTTGACGGGACTGTCGCAGGTACGGGTGATAGGGTACGACGTTTGTGCGCACTGGTCGGCACGTTGGCATCTGATCGTTTTGATGTTGTTGTGTGTTGTTGTTGTTGTTGTTGCTGCTGTTGTTGTGCAGCGGCCCGTTTCATCGCGT
Organism: Rhynchonema sp. JSB1_4; assembly: GCA_030248065.1. NCBI lineage: Eukaryota > Metazoa > Nematoda > Chromadorea > Monhysterida > Xyalidae > Rhynchonema > Rhynchonema sp. JSB1_4. The sequence goes on from JASAMV010006672.1 coordinate 8,383, forward strand.
TGCGTGACAATTGTTCGGCGATGGCTGCCAGCGTGTCCAGTTTACTGCTGCTGCTGCTGGTGTTGTGCTGCGATGTGGCATCGCCGTTAGTTTGGGGACGATCTGTAACTGTCAGCACATGTTACATTGAGTTACAGGTTAGTTACGCGGAGGATACACTTACAGTTTTGCATACTTGTTTGTATCCAAAATGAAGCGTGAAGAATGGGCTTATAGTAATGTCGTCAAATCATGGCGTCAAATCTTTTCGTCAAATCACATGTATTATTTCTCGCGCTCATTTGGGGCTGCTCATGTATTATTGCTTGATTTGACGTCATGATTTGACGACAAAACTATTAGCCGAAGAATGGACTTCGCACTTACCATTCGCGGAACTTCTGTTTAACGTCGCACTGTGACCGACGGTCGACTGTTTGGAAGCGGAATGAGCGGGCTGAATTGGAGCACCAGCATGCGGTTTCGCTAACGTTGCAGACTGTTTTGAAACGGACTGATGCGCGTGATGACTACTACTTGACGATGTTGCTTGTTGATGTTGGCCATGCGATTTTGACGAGCCACCGACCGCTGCACCACTGCTGTTGCCACTTGTTTGTCTGCGACTTTGAGCTGCTGAGTGTGGCACCGAGTTTGCGCAATGCATCCGAGAAACTCCCCTGGTCAGTATTGTTGTTGACATTGACGGCCGATACCGTTGGGGTGATGGCCGATTGCCAGGCGGCCATGTTCATCATGTAATCGGCCGCACCTGCCGATGGCCAACCGCCCATACCTGTGTGGGAAAGAGATTCTGAAACATCACACATGAAAGGGTGTGTTTGGCGTCTTCTTCGACAACCTTTTTGTGACATATCAATGAAAAAAAGCTGCTATTCCTCCTTGGTTTCAAACATCACACATGAAAGGGTGTGTTTGGCGTCTTCTTCGACAACCTTTTTGTGACATATCAATAAAAAAAGTTGCTATTCCTCCTTGGTTTCGCTCATTCTCAAGTGTAGCAGTCGGCAACGAAAGTTTTTCCAGACTCTGATGAAATTTTTCCCTTTAAACGAATGGAACTTTGCTCTTTCAGCGACATATGCCGGCATTTCCATTGCTCTTTTTTTGGACAGAAAGCAAAATTTTATTTTGCAAAATGAACAGCTTGAAGTCAGACAAGAGACAGGCCAACCCATCGCAGCGGCTTGCGGGTATCCCATCGCGGCGAACGGATTGTAGAACGGAGATCCGGCCGCCCCGTACGCAGCCGCGGCGGCCAGTTGCTGCTGTGCGGCCAGGGCGGCCAGTGCGATTTGTTGTTGCTGATTGGCGTTGCCGAACAAACTGGACAGATTCGGATGGCCTGCGGGTGCATCAGGGACTTCGTCAGTGTTTTTTGTGGCGGCACTTTTTGTCAATTGACCGGCCCATTCACCAACCAGATGCGTTCATTCAGCGATCAGCGCCGCCCGTTCGTTAAAAACAGTAGCTAGCGGCTCTCACTGTATGCACGGATGTGGTTATGTACGGGCAAATCAAATTTGAAAAGTTTGGCGATCAAATTTTTAGGTTCAGACTAGACACCGATGGGTTTCGTCGTTTTTTTACTTACATCAAAGGGCATGATGACAACACCGACCGGTTACCAGTTGCTCAGATACCGTTCTTCATATACATAATGCGCATGTTCATGTTCAAGAATGCACATGAAACTATTCAGTATGCACAAATCACCAATGTTCACAAACTCACCAGCGTTAGGCATGCCATTCGTCCTATCGGCCATCGTGGCCGTCAAAGTTGCTACCGTAAGAACACTCAAATTGCGGATGTTTGATGTTGTTGTTGTTTTTGAGCTTTGTGGCTGTGACTGGTGCTATATAGCCGCGATGCTGTAGCTGCTGCTGCTCTGTTTCAATAATCTGCAAGTAATACAACTTGGATACATGTACATGTGAGTGCTCAGTGAGGCAAGTCGACGATGTTATATACATAGTTGCTTGCAGCGCGCATGCATGGGCCACAAGCTGCCGCTGCTCTCTCTCTATGTACACATACGGAGGTATGTATGTATTCATAAACATGACAGTCAATGCTCAATGCTCAAGCGAGACCATGGCATATGTACATACATGCACACTCGTTTCTGTCACAGTGTTAACGGTGCGTGCACACACACACAGCGGCACATGAGACTTCGCGTATAAATGTATGTACTTAAAATACGAATATGACAAAACAGCATGTATGTATATGTTGGTGAGTGGGCTTATAGGAAGTGAACGACGCGATAACAGGCAGAGACAGACCAGCAGCTCATGTAGCACCACACCACCAAGTCAATGGGACGGGACGCGGGAGCAAAAGCCGAAATTGTGTACGGCCAGCATGTAGCTCGAATACATTGCTGTTCGTGTGGTTGAGTCTCCGTGTCTGTCGTCAGCCGTGAATTGAACAAGCAAGAAACGCACGGAGGGCGAGAGACACGGATGCAGAAATGAAACTACACCTTCGGACTCCGGCCCTGGGCTTATATTCGCATGTCGTTAACGCAAATCGGCAACTGATCCCATGCCATGCATACATGTACCTATACGTATATCTGTCGCGCTCATTCAAAGTTGATGATTTGCGCTGACGACTAAACAATTAGCCCAGCCCTGGGTTCATACAAAACAGAACACAGCGAGTGTGAGCGGAGCGGGCTATGAGACAGTGCCTACTTAGTGCTGGTGCACGGTCATGATATGCTGTACATAGAGACACGGGCGCGCGCGCGCTAACAATCATACAAACGGCCCCGGCTGCTGCAGCTGCACGCGCATGTGCAGAGGGGAACAAATGAGGCTTGCTGCTTGGTCCGATAAGCACTCAATTCGCACCATGGCAAGCCATATGGGCTTGTCTTCGCGATCACATACAAGCGCAGGCACATACGTCTGTGTGTGGTCATTGGCCGACATTAGCCGTTTGGTCGGTGTGGTGCTGGCTTTGCTTGCTTGCTTGTCATTGCCACCATTGCATGCTGCTAGTGCTGGTGCTGGTGTTGGGTGTGGTGGTTCCTTTTTGCCATGCCACATGACATACTGCTCCCAGCTAGCGCAACACACATGTACATGTACAATGATGCGCGCGCACCACTGCTGCCATATAAGCGGCGATATATAGAACGGGGTGCACTTTTTGCGGTTGTACCGGCGCGATTGCTATACCATGCCGCCGGTGTGCCCAGTGCTAGTGCTAGTAGTTCAACATAACACGGATTCTGGGCCATAGACATATGTACAAGCTCTGTGCCCGGCAAGCAGCAAGCACATAAGTATACAACGGTGCCACGGGCTAAAGTTACGCCAGCCAGCATGTAGGACGAGATGTCGAAAACACTAGCGCCACGCGTGGCTATATGGACACAGATGGACTGAACTTGCGACAAAACGAATGTATGTCTACCTATGCGACACGCAAACGAAGATAAAACGCCAAGAAACGGTAAGTAAGTATGGTGAAAGTGCGAGCGCGCGGCATATAAAGCGAGAGTACAAGAACAGGAGAGGGGCACATTATGTAAGAAGGAGCAACTTGGTGGTAAAGGGTGGCTGACAGCGGCCACGGCCCCGCTAGCAAAACAGCATTTATTATTATTATTCGTCCGCCCGAATCAGTTTGAACACCACAAACCAACTACACGCGCGTCGAAGCACAAAACACTGACGGTCGGGGCCATCGTGATATCTGTGTGTGTGTGCGCGCTCGCGGCGGGGCTATTACGTTTTCGGATGGCGTGCACACCCAATGCTTATGGTGGCAATACTGGTGGTGCTCGCTGTCATTGGTGTGGTGCTTACACGTGAGCTTGTAGCTCTCTCTTTCTCTCTCTCTTGCACAACACAACAGCACATAGATAATATAGTAGAAACAGAATTCAGAAAACGCGCAAAATGCTCCACCACCAATGCCACCGCCGCCACCGCGCGCGCGGGCCCCGCGTATGCGCAATATGTGATGCCTTCTAGTAGTTGTTGAAATGTGAACTAAACAGTTTGTGGAAATGCTACTCTCGATATGATGACTGGCCAAACCATCACGGGCAAGCAACACACCACAATTGGCCGAAGCAAACCAGCCATGTATCTGGCTGCGGTTAACCTAACAGCAGATACACAAACGCACCACACGCACTTGAATACACTGTATACAATACGCAGAAATGTGCAAAAAAGGCAGCGCGTACATACGCATATGGACAGACAACAAGAACATGTAAGTTATCACATTATTATTACTAACAAGACAGCGCCGTATATAGCACCATGTCAAAAACTGCTCTTTTTCACCAAACACCCGCACCAAATACTTTGCATGCGACCGCAGCGTCGTACACATTTGGCGGGTACCAATGCCACCAAAACAAAGTCGCTCAAAAAAACCACCGTGCCGAATAAGTTTGGCTTGAAAGCGCGTTTTTGACAACGTGCCGTGTTCTGTTTGTAATAAGCGGCAATAAAGGTGAAAATCGTAACAACTACCCGCAACCACACGCATGCGTTCTCTTTCTCATGTAACTTGTACAGTGATAGCTGACCGCGACTAAACCAATACTTCATGTCGTAACCACAAAATACTGCGTATATGTATAGGTACACCGCAGCATCATGAGTCTTATATGTGATAGAAGCAAGCAGAACTAGATGGACACAAGAACAAGAACAGTTGTTTCAGTACGCGCTTGCATTGTGTCACGCAAAAACGTGCCAACTGAATTGTGAAATGTGAATCTGCGCTTGCGAAAGGCGGCAGTAGCACATGCAAACCAAATCACTAAAGGGTGTTCAGATAATTGAGCAGAGCTAGGATTCCTGGCTGGGAAAAAGAGCACCTGTAAATAAAAAAAGAGGAGGGTCAAATAAGAAAAGCGTTTTTGACCCACCCTGCTGTTTCTTCCGCGCGCAACAAAAGTCTTGCTCAAACAAACTGGCTCTGTCCAATTGCCCGGCCACCACCAGTGAGTCTAATTCTTTGGTTGGTGCGCGGATAATAATCGGCGAATGACCAAAAACGATAGTTCCCACAGTCAACGTGCATGCGATCTTTTAACTCCGTGAGGCATACCTTGTTGAATGCATTTGAAATGAATAATGACGGACAGCACCAGCAACAACAAGAGAGCAATAGCAATGAAATGAGCGCATGTTTTGAGAAACACAACAACGAGTGCCCGCTCTGACGCGTTGACAACAATTTCTGTGTTTGTGCGATATTATATCAATACAACATTATAAATTGTGAAAAACCAAAACCGCGCATATATGTATACGTATACAATGTTGAAGTGACTGCGGTAGTGAGGAGAGGATACGTGTAAACGGGCTATGTCAGAGACAGAGGTGCGCATAGCGTATGGCAAACAACACAAACGAGTGAACAACATACTGGTGCTGTGTGGCGTATGTGTGTGTACAAATCATCATGACAAAAACATCGCTGTCGGAGCGGAGCTTGTGTCACACTCACCACCACTGTTTGTGTGCGTGCGCGCGCAAGACGAAGTGCGAATAAACCACCACCACCCCACCGCACTCCGAGAGTGCACAGTGTGACAGAGATCACCATTACAGATACAACTGCTGCTGCTGCTGCTGCTGCTGTCTATACATGTATGTACATGTAGAAGGCGTCGACAATAAGTGAGGCAAAAGCGATGTATAATCATAAAGACAACACAGCCAGCAGCAGCCAACAACAACGCATTGCGAGAGATATTGCCTGGCGGGTTTGAACTGGCGATGAGCGGAACGACTCCTTTTCATTTATGTATTCGTGCAAATGTGAAACAGACGTGAAAAAGGACACTCTCATACATACATGTACATGTACTCTTATAAACTGCGTATGTACGAGCAACATCAGTCAGTGGTGGGATGCCGAAAATGCCCCGTGCCGTATTTGTGTATATAATAATAATAATAACAATATGTGTTGGTGTGGCGGTTGTTTGGTAATACAAAGCTCACTCACGGCCCAGCACTAGCAGCAGTGGCCGAAACCGCGCATGCCACACAAGAACACGGCCAAGATGTGGCATCACATGCGCATTTATTTGTGCACACGTACTTCATGAGTACCGAGTGCGCCATCCGAGGTCAAGCGGTAAGCACCGGTATCCAAGTACCGTAACCCGTGTGCACATATGTATACCGTATCCGTGATCGTCGTCGTCGTTACAGCGGGACATAAAGACACTCCACACATGCGCGCGCGTAGACTGCGGTCGATTACATGCCCGGGCATACATACATACAGGATCGCACATGTGACAAACAAAGAAGCAAACCACTTTGCTGCTAGTGCTATGTAGCTGCTACTGACTGTACATACCGTAGTTGTGGATTAAGTTTGCATTTCCATTCCTCAGCGTGTGTGTGTGTGTGTGCAGGCTTGCTGGCTGGTGGGCTGACTGCCCCGTGAGATGTCAGTTTGTCTGTCGTTTTGTTGAGTGCGCATGGCGCAGCACAGAGAGCAGTTCCTTACCAGCAGCAGGCGTAACAACATGCGATGCCATGCCGCGCAAGCACGGATACACACATACACACACAGAGAGAGACAGCAGCAAATCATCAGATGCCGCGCACACTCACACGTGCCCAGCGTATATCACGGCAATGGCACCACGGTACGGTGGACAATCTATATTGTGACACGATTGGGAACAGGAAATGTCTGTAACTTCGTTCACTCAACAGAATGTTGTTCCCGACATTACGTATCGGTGAAACGGTAAACGGTTCACCATGTAGAAACATTCACCACACTTCGAGATTCACTACAAAGGGAGCGGACTGTACAATCTATACATAGATGCGGCGGCTGCGTTCCGTTCTGTTCCTCACGCACCAATCCAAAAGCATATAGCAAGCAGCAGCAGTGGACCCAAAACACTAGCACGCGGTAACCACCGGCCACAAGTGCAGTTCATGTACATATAAACGTACCTAACATGAGGCTAACCTCTTTCTGTCAGCTCACAGAACACAAAGCAACATCGGCATATCATGCGCGCGGGGACCAAAGCGCGATATAAATTTCACTCTTTCTCTCACACACACAACATCCGTATTGTGTATATCACGGACAGAAAGACAGCATGATTGCATGGCCTTTTAGCCATATCGCTTTGTCCAACCAAACCTTTGGTCAGCACACACACACACACACACACACACACACACACACACACACACACACACACACACACACACACACACACACACACACACACACACACACACACACACACACACACACACACACACACACACACACACACACACACACACACACACACACACACACACACACACACACACACACACACACACACACACACACACACACACACACACACACACACACACACACACACACACACACACACACACACACACACACACACACACACACACACACACACACACACGCGACAGGTAAAACAAGCGGAATTCGTCAAATGTAGTGGCTTCACATCGAGGAAAGACTGCGTTCCGTGACCCGCCGATCAGAGGACGCACGTGATGACAAAGCGGCGTTGTGTTGAGCTCAAAGCTTTTGGCAACCGCCCACCCATGGAAAATTTCGATTTCTCAACGACACCACTGAGTCTGACACGTGCGTACCTGAAATTATCGTTCACCAACCAAAACGACAAGCAAAAAGCACGCAAGGAGGTGATGCCCCAGGTTAGGCAGAACGCCGAACGTGAAAACCAAAGTCCGATTACATCGATATGTTGACCAGGTGCGATGCTTGATTGGTTGAGTAGAGTAGCGACACGGTACTAACGAAAGCTGGATAGAACAGAATCGAAATTTTCGAATTGAATGCGCACATAATGACGGCGGCTTAGGTAGTTTAGTAGAGCCACGGACCGTCTAACGTTGTATTGGTCGCACAATGACTACATAAGAATCCATCCAAAAATTTTCCTGAATGGTAAGGCACGTCTCGCTGCAGATCACAAGCGTTCTATTTATATTTTTTCCAAAACATTTCTGGCGATATCACGCTCACTGTGTTCAAGCAGCTTCACTGTAATATCGCCAGAATTTTCTTTCTCATTGTTTTTCGTGATGCAAAGCCCATCGGATGCAAAAAACAGCAGCCGAACTCATCTGATGCTATTATATGCACACTGCATCAGAGTAGCATCCCACAACTTTTTTTCTTGTGCCGATCACAGCGTCAATCACACGTCCACATCAGCAAACACGCCCTGGCTTTCGGAGCAACCGGATAATGCACATGGATACGAGAATTGCGGCGAGCTCGCTGCCCAGGGCAGCTCGTTATTCGGAGTGAACGATGATCTGTGCACACGCGCACGTCCGTTCATTTGTGAGAGCAGCGCGACCACCCAAACAAGCTGATTTTGATTTTCTTTAGTATGCACAGCTTCTTCAGATTCTGACAAATTTTCAAATTTAGCAGCACAAATGTTTGTATTTTTGAAACAAAGACCACGCACCCCGCATTTCTAGAGCAAAAGCTGCTGAATTGTCTGATTTCCAGCTTGTGTCCAGTGTCCTGGTTGAAAAACCATCCATGCTGCAGTTCTATCGTATGTTCATTTTGTGGATTAGTTTTTATCACTTACGCACTGATAAAATCTGATAATCTTACCGTTATTTGACAACAGTTCTTTGTTGGACGGACGGGCAATTGAGCAAAGCACATTTGAGCAAGACCACTTTGAGCAAGTGAAAAAGAGCAGGGGCCATAAGAGCAGAACCTAAAAATGAATAGGCCTAAGCCTAAGCTCGATCACAAAACTAAGCGGAAGCAGTGTAAGCTTAAGCCTAAGCCTGATACCAAAATCAGCCTTAGCCTAATCCCATGGAACAAAATAAGAGCTCTGCTCTTTTGGCTCTGCTTTTTTTCACTTGCTCAGTGGTCTTGCCCTTGTCCGATCGCCCGGACACTTTTTCAAGGAAAGTACCCTGGTCTCTTCATGGACAATTTCTGAAGAAGTTTCGAAGTTTTACTTTTTGATCTCCTTTGATTCAGGCGAGCAGCTGGACACAAAACACATTGTGCGCGGCAGGGAGCGATAAGATGCATTACACAATAACATTATCTTAGCAATGATGACGTTGAACGATAAAGGCACACTTCATCATATAAGGTCACCGATACGCCCTTGTATTGGTCGCACAATGACTAAATCAGAATCCATCTACCCCGATCTCCAGGTCCAACCCTAACCACCATCCTCCTTTTATTTTTGACAAAACATCTTCAGCAAAAAAAAAACTCGCAACACCCCCGCGCCCCCCGGCCCTGAACACTCCCCCTTCCCCACATCCTTTTCGCCCACCCACGAAGCCAACCCCCTTCCCCCCCCCCCTCCCCCCCCCCTCGATACAGGAAAAAAAATACCCCATCTCTTATATAGTCATTGTGCGACCAATATCAAACAGTTTTTTTTCATTTGTGACCCAATTCATTCATCCCCATGCCATGACCAGACGATGACGTAAGATATATAAAAAGGGCTGTGGGTGATGGCTTGCAGCTGTAAAGTGACGGCGACAGCACTAGCCGATTATCAAACTGTTTTGTTTCTTTTAGGATGACATTCATTAATCCACATGACTTGACAGTGACGTACATATAAACGGTGTTATTGTTGCAGTTTTGCTGATTGCTTCCAGGTAACGGTAACCAACGACAACACGAGCCCGATTTCGAAGGTGGTGTATATTCAAAACGAATAGAAAGAGAAAATCATCATGCTCCATTTCGTATTCTTCAACGTGTAGCATTTCCCGAATCAGCAGCCACGTCAGAATGTTTCACTAATCTGCCAGCTGCGAAATCGAGCTCATGTTGGTGTGGCTTGCCTTTATATTGGTCGCACAATGACTTTATAAGAATTGGTCAACTTTTTTTCCTGAATCGTAAAGCAGGAAAGTGACGGGGCAGTGACGTTGCGTTGCGCGATCGCACACAAAACAAGCGACCAAGGGAATGTTTCAGACCAACAGCAACGTGGGAGCACTGCTAGATTATTTTCAGCTGAAAATGTTTTGTGAGGATCACAAATAGGACAGTGGTTGAGAGTGACTGAACGTGAAAATCAGGTTTGATTTTGATGAATTCTTATATGGTCATTGTGCGGCCAATAGTAAATGGGAGCTGTGACGAGAGTACAAAAACCAATTATTTTCACGATCGTTGATCAACTGCGCTGCTGTTCTTTTGTATTGGTCGCACAATGACTAATGGAGAATTTATCCAAAATTCAAAGGATGGACCCTGATTCAGGCTCAGCCACGCTCAACTACTGTTTAACCACTAAGCTACTTGTATGTCCGACAAAACATTTTCATCTGAAAATATAAGGTAAAACAACCACCAGCTGACAGCAACGTGGTTGTTGTACTGGTTATTTTCAGGTGAAAATGTTTCGTGAGAAATATAAGTAACTGAGTGGTTAACAGTGGCAGTTCCTGAATCAGGGTCCATCCTTTGACTTTTGGATAAATTCTCCCTTAGTCATTGTGCGACCAATACTGGATACAGCGCTTCGTGATAGGTTGAAACGATAGATCGTAACAATCAATTACACACGAATCACGGAGAATGCGCAACTGCAGTCTGGTTGTGTTCCTAACGGTGCTGTGCGTTGCCGCCATTGATCGGGTGACCGCTGAATGTAAGCGCCTTGCACGCATACCTAATAGCTTGATATCAACTTCAATAATGCATTAATGCGCATCGTCCACTCCATATCCGTGTTCTTTGTCAACAACTTAACGTCAAAAACGGCAAAGCGACACACCAGCCTATCGTGTGATTTTCAGCGTGCGCGGACGCTGCCCAAGGTCACGATTATCTCGTTTTGGATGACAAGTGCTTCATCCTGTTCAAAGCCCAAGCGAACTGGAACGATGCGATGGCTGCGTGCAGTGGTATATTCCACGGGCATTTGGCGTACGTCGAGGACAAAACAACGTTGTTCGCCATTCGTGGATGGTTGAATGGGGTCAAAGGTCCGAGGTCTGAGACACAAATCTTGCCTGATTAGTCAAGGCGAGCGCACCTGCAGACACGTGACATGATGTCACCCAAGTTCATGTCACATGGTTTTTATCGATCATCGAGAGGATCACCGGTTTCATCACGAATGGAAATTGAACACCTGAAACATTTGTAGAGTGAGGGTGAGGGAAACTTAGCTGGTCAAAACTAGTGGCATCAGTGAAGCATGAAATATTATCAGGTGCGATCAAGGCATGACCTGAATGGACTGGCCAAGCTTGTATGTAAAGGCAGTCTACGGGAGGTTGTCACTCAGCCCCCGAATACCGTAACCCACCACAAGCGAGATCGTTGCGAGACCCACGCTGATCGCTGCTTATCGACACGTGTATTAGCGGCAGCAAGCTGGAAATTGTCATCATGCGCATCGATCACCAAAACACCGAAATGTTGGTTGGTGTTGGCGCTAACACGCAAAACATAGATAAAAAACAAAATGGTCTCGACACGATCCTTGCAGATCAAAATTACGGTGGGTTACGGTATTCGGGGGCTGAGTGACAACCTCCTGTAGACTGCCTTTAAGTTTGGAGCATTACCTGCGACACACTGGAAGCAGTGCTTGGTGCACTGGCCCATCGTTTCCACCAACTTCTCCTTCGTCATTCGCACAATATTCAGATAATCTGCAATAAAATCGCACAACGACGAGGCTCCATTACATCGGTGTTTTCAAAACTGTGCTTCTTGATGTGATGCTGTTTTCAGCAACTCGTAGGAACAAATGTCAATTTAGATTAAGGTAAGCTGGTTCTTGTGCGCGTGAAAAATTCATGCAACGAGGTCGGCATCAAACTTGTGCGTTCCGTGCTGCAAATGCCCGGACGCACCCGTTTAATGCGGGCCCCAAGTGTTTTTGGTTTCAATAGTGGGTTTTATTGTATTTATTAGCCGTGACATCACCGTTTCTGTCAACTCTTTGAAGGGAGGTCAATCGCGGGTGTAACATCCCCCAGCCTGCCACGTTCAGCATAGTGGCGCTATGCCTGTTGCGCTACAGCAACGTAGCAGCTACGTTAGATCAGCAGTCTGTGCAACGAAAGTCACGTGACGTCGCACTGGCTGTCAGGCTGACGCGGGTGTTTGAATGTGGTCGCCAACACAACAATAATTGCCATGCACCGGCTGCACTCACGACGCAACAATTATTTGTCTTTTTGTCGACTTTTCCAGCATGGCATTTGAATGTGAAACAGTGTTAGACCAGATTTTGCCCACATGTATCCCATTTGAACAGGCGACCAACTTTTGGCGTCGAAAATTATCGGTAAAAAAGTTTTTTTCGGGAAAAAACATTTTTTTGCAAATATACTTTTCCGGAAAAATTGCAAATGTAGTTCACATAAGTTGGAGAAGACACTGCGGCCAGGGCGATGACGGTGTCGAATAACTTTGTTTAGAAACTTCTTTTTGTATCTACTTTGAAGAACCGTGCAATTAGGGCTAATAGTATTGTCGTCAAATCAATTTGTCAAATCAAACAATAACACATGAGCCCCAAATGAGCCAAACTAAGACGATAAAGAACTAAATAAAACACTGCTACACACTCCTTTTACCGCCTCCCCCCCCCCACCATCTATTGGTCGCACAATGATTTTATAAGAATTGGTCAATTTTTTTTCCTGATTCGTAAAGAGGAAAAGTGACTGGGCAATGACGTTGCGTTGCGTGATCGCACACAAAGCATGTAGTAAAGAGAATGTTTCAGACCTGCGGCAACGTGGTTGATCTGCCAGATTATTTTCAGCTGAAAATGTTTTGTGAGAATCACAAATAGCACAGTAGTTAAGAGTGACTGAACGTGAAAATCAGGATTGATTTGAGGAATTCTTATATGGTCATTGTGCGACCAATACCTATCGTCAACAAATTTGGGTCGATCCCCCCAGATTTCGTCCTTCGGTCATCTATCCATCGTCAACACATTTCGGGTCCCAATTTATCTATCGTCAACACCCTGACCAAGTACTACACTGCAGACAAGTACTGATCACTTACTTGCCGAAACCCGTCAGAAATTTTAGTATTTTTGACAAAAAGTCCCAACCTTTTCAGTAAAATATGTCTCTTCAGAAGCTTGGGGCCGGGGTGACCGGCCCGATCTTCCAAATCTCCGGCCCGGCCTTGCCCGGTCCGGTCCGATTGCGGCGACCTCTGGTCCAAAATCGCGGGCCGGCCCGATTTTTTGGGTCAATGAAAAAAATGGTCAAAAAAGCCAAATTTTGTAATTGTCGACAATTTAGGTAACGAACCGACGCGATTGTTAATTAGTTAAAGCGGCCCCGTCGCTTTTGTTTTTTGGTTTTCGACCTCGGTTTTTTCACTTGTATCGTTTGTTGGCATCGAGATCAAAAACATTAGTTTTGACGAACTTCATCAATATGGAGATTACCCACCGAAATCGATCCGCCAAGATGGTCTATCGCGAACAAAACTGTCCGATATTGACGCACATTTGCACATGATGATCAGGAATGACAAGAGAAATTCAAAATCACTGGGGCGTGATATAGGCGGCGGGTTACTGTAGCCCGATAAAACATTAGCTCTTTTGTAAATAATAAGTGTTATGTCGACCTACCGTAACGCGCCGCCTATACCACACCTCTGTGATTTGAATTTTCCTTTGGACATCCTGATTTCCATGCACACATAGTGCGTCAATATTGGGGTGATTTGTTCCCGTACGGCCATGTTGGTGGATCGATTTCGGTGGGTAAACGTCAGTTTGGTGAAGTTCTTGAAGGTTAATGTTCTTCATCCCAGTGCCAACTAACGATTAATATAAAAAAACCGAGGTCCAAAACCCAAAAAAACAATAGCGGCGGGCCCGGTTTAAAAACTTCATATCACATTGACGCAAAACTGCAGAAATGCTGCTTTATTTTCAGCTCATTCCAACGTATAAAAAATTCAAAGTATTGCTGATATTCCCACAAACTGTTAATTTGCGTGCCGTTGTCGCTGTTTCGTTTCGATTCAAACCTGTTGCTGTTGCTGCTTTGTGTCACTCGTTTCGTTGGCAGGGTTGCATTAAAAAAAAAGAAAAAATTTTTTTGTAAATATTCTCTTTTTATTTTAAAATTTTAAAAAGTAAGTCCACTTTTTTTATCTTTTTTTCCCCCTTTTTCATTTTTAGCTTTTTAAGGTAAAAATGTATGTTTCATGCGTTTTACTGCTCATCATTCTCAAAAAATCGCCTGCGGACGCTTATTCTAGTTTAAAGTGACGTTGTAATGGACAGATACAGTTCCCAGACACCAACAATCGCTGCACGTATAATATAGGACACCGCCATACTGGATACTGTGCAGTTATTGAGCATGAAGCTATCCACGTAAGCCTATCGATAGACTCCCACTTTGATCGCCTATTTGCAGTTGTGTGGATTTGTCATTTGTTGCTTTTAGCAACATAACATGAGTGAGGTGTAACTCTCTATCGTCTCTTCAAATTTATCCCCAAATTCACAAACAGAAGGTTGGTCTTCCTCTGTCATATATGCCCACAGAGTTACCTTCGGCGGGTTCTCAAATTATGACCAAATGGGCTAGATCGCAGGTGATGAACATAAACATGCAAGTCAGTGGAGAAGTTCTCTTTAGTGTCCCTCAAAACATACCTAGTAACATGATTTTCAGAAATTTTCATTTTTCTAGAAACCAGATTTTTGGGGGTCAGGAATAAAAAAAAGTGATTTTTAAAAAAAAAATTTTAAAAAGTTTTTTTTTAAAAGAAAAAGT
>JASAMV010006673.1:0-36712 GCA_030248065.1 Rhynchonema sp. JSB1_4
GTTTTCTTAACGAAAGCATAAAGCCGAGTAAGCTATATATTGTCATGTACATATGTCATCTAACGTATTTTTCTTCTGCGTGATGGGGCCAACAAACTTTTTGCGCCCCGCCCCAACTAAGCACAACCCTTGCGTTAGTCACTCGTCCTGTTTTTTGAAATATTATCACATCAACCAACTGAAGGAACGCCCGTCTACAAACACTTACGCATAACGTAGCTGGGCACCTTTCTGCAATCTGAAAACTTCGTAAATTCGCTAAATGCGTGGTTTACCGAGGCGCGCAATCTTTCCCGCGAGAAAATACCGGATTTTTGTTAGCTATAGCTCTTCACTTGATTACATTAGAATACAATGTGCTTCACTTGCAGACTGTGCATATCTCAAGGCGCTTTGTTACTTCTGCTTCATATCTGACACGCACACAGCCTTGGGATTACTTTGTTGTTCTGACATGCGGTTCCCCAAGGCAAGACATCATTTTGACCATTTATTTCATTCTTTTCCTGCAGTGTATTTTCGCAGCGAGTGAAAATTTAATAAAACCCCAGCCCGAAGCCATACCCTGAGCAAAAATGGTGGCGAAATACCTACATTACGTGTAAGTTTCAGTTGGGATTTACATAGTTCTTCGGTTCGCTGCTGAGAAACTGAGATGAAGCTAACCAATACCCAGAATAAAATCTCCAGTTTCTGCTACCGTATGCTGCATATAACGAATTTCCGCTTTACCTTATCTTACAATAATTTGACGTCATTAGAGCTTTATACAACATCGATTTGGTCTCCAATTACCAATCATAAATTTTATGCATTTGGCACGCGCGCGGGCGGAGGACTTACACAAATGAAACACCGCGTGGCTGATGACCAATTGAAAGTTTTACATATAGATGAGGTTTACAGCAGACTCGAACACCGAAAACAGAAACCGCTCGCTGGTCAAACCTGTCACGATGCCTTGTACACTACATCACAAATCAAGGTGTTGCACATATTATACAGTCCACCCTGTTTGTGGTGGGGCCACTGGGCAACTTTAACCGACAGTTTGGTTGGTATCCAAGTCAACGCTCTTCGTTTTACGCGTTGTGACAGAAATCCAGTGTTCCGCCAACCCTTTCACTGTAAAGCGGGTAGACCGTACCGTTCAAAGTATTGAACGACAAGCCATAATATAGGTACAGAAGAATTTAGTACCGGGCATTATTTGCAGTAGTTTGTCGCAATCTGTTGGCTTCGTGAATCAGATCCACTTTGGCTCGTAGTTGCTAAGCAGGGTGCAGTAGTGCCCACGGGAATCCTGTTTTTATATAGGGAATCCAACAAATACTGTAAGTCATGCTTTGTAGCATCGACATAAAGTTTGCATGTTTGTACATGGCAGACGGCCTGGTCGTAAAAAGCATCTCTTTATGTGCACGCGGAGCTCAAACGACCGCCATCAAATGTGAGTATTATGCATTTGAATACCAGTGGCTTTGGTTGCAATTGCAATTGTGTACCTTTGCACCCAAATCTGAGGTTTTACCGAGGGATACGTACATCTGTTCTGCATATGGTGCATCCAAGTTTGACGTCATCAGAATATACGAACGCCATAGTTCAGATGAGATTGGTAATAATCCGTATTTGTTACATACTAACGGTATCGGTATGGTGCCGGTCAAGCAATGCTGTCAAGCAGTATTTATGGGTCGAGTGATATTTCCCACACCTTGAATGTTGAGATGCCTGCTGTTCGTCTTTAATCCATATGGTTATACTGGATAAAACATTGCTGGTGTCGACTTCCTCAGACCAGCTTGGTGATTGGATCAGATCTGCCTTGGTCACGCAAACTATTGGCGAACTACTATAACTGATGCCACTTTTTCGATCTAGGTTAGGCACATAGATAGGTATGTTCTTGACACCCGACGCTTGACAGACAACCCAAACCCATCATACCTTATTGGTGCATAATGGTAACACAACACCAGCAATCCCGCAACCATAGCCTATAGACAGATGTGCACCAAGCACAACGCATATACTACAACATACAAGCACAAGGCAGTGAAAGACGAAGTTTACATTCCACTGCCCAAGTGTATCCAAGATGTTCCGCCTGGAGCGCCAGTGCCACGTGCCGTTCACTGCAGAGATGGATAGTATAGTACATATTAGGTATAGCGTCATCATTTTGGCTCTTTGCAACTGGCAAACACACCAGTGGGATCCAGTTTATTTGAAAGAACAATCACCATTAGCCCACCCTCCATTGTTTGAGCAGTTAGTGTGCGGCTAATGTGCTACCGCTCTATACTTGTACATGTATTTGTCCATTTTGCCCGCCGCATAAGGTGCATCTCCACTGGAGATAATGTCGAAATTGCCCATTTAGAAATTCGCATTTCGCTACATATGTACGTGCACTTTAATCGGCTTTCAATCAAGAGCTAGTCAATACAAAGGCTGAAGTTTCGCCCAAATGTGCGTAACATTTACATCGCCAGCAGCGTGCGCTTTTTCTGGTGTCTAGGATACATTAGTGCCATGAGTAGAAGCATCGAAAGTTCTTCAATACCTAGGTATCAGCTGCATCAACCACCTTTTGCCGTATTCAGAGGTTTTCACTTTACTTTAACACGTGTGAGCCGGCTTGTTGGCTGCGTCACCCGTTATGCTCACACACGTGGAACTAATATTCTTATGTGGTGTGCTATTAGCGCCCCGACGCGATCAATTTACGTCAATGACTAGTCTCTGCTTGGTTCACTTTGCTTTCATTTGTGTATATTTCTTTTATTTGATCTCAGAGCCGAGTCTGAAATCTGATTTTGAGCACAAGTCTGTGTCCATCGAATAAGATCAAATGAACAGGTTAACGGAACTACAGCTGTACATGTACGTGTTTTGCTTCGCGGTTGTTTTGCTTTCTTGGGCTTACCGGCCAGACAGTCCAACTCTGTTTACTCACAGCACAGTATTTTGGAAATTCGGTGTAGGCGGATTATTAGGCATGAGGTTCAGTTGTGTAGTCTAACCTCAGTAGCACGTGTTGCTTGTGCACAGGTGCGAATGTGCCTTAGTTGATAATAAATGAAAATAATAATAAATTAATCAGCAAATACAAACCTAAAGTGGTTGGTGGTGTTTTCAGCAAAGCTTACACACATACATACATATGTACCATACACTATACTTGGTTCAGATGCAAAGAATGTGTACGTGCACGTGGACTATTGCCTCTCTTCCTACGTTACCACTCATTATAATTCTCATAAACATTTTCAGAAACAAATAAATATCCAAGCAAATTCTTCATTATCTTTGTACTGATTTCTACGTTCTGTCTCTTCCCAACTTAATGTCAAACCGTTTCCATTATTCATTAACATCGTGTGATCCAGCTCCGTGTGATTTCCATTTCGCTCATAAAAAAGGCTGATCAGCATGTTTGACCAAAAACTCCTGATCACATCCTTAAAACACAATGAAACATCAAGCCTGTCGAACATTGCAGCAATTGTCGTTCGACAACGATCACGTTGCCCATCATTCACCCTGAACATCAAGATCACAACGAAATGTCCGCGGCCGTGGCCAACACGCACTTGTCATCCGGCAACCCCAATCTTCTCGGTGTCGGGGGCGGACCCCTACCGGCTCGATCCCAGAGTTTCCGACATCGGCGTACGGGGACCCCGAACAATGGCGACAAGAGTCCTCTGGCAGGAGGCTCCGTCAGTCCGAGACCTGGGCAGCACAGAAGGAAGAGCACGCCAAATGTGCAGAGACAGCCGTCCGGACGGTTAGGCGGTGGTGGTGGGGGTTGGGAAAGGCTTGCGTGGAACTAATCCAGTGTACCATCCTTATTGTGGAACTCAGCCTCTCAATTGTAAAACCTCACAATATACCAACAATTTGGTCCCCGATTTACTGTTAACCTCCTACACTCTGGTGACGGACAGTGCCCGGACACGTCCCGTGGTCCACCAAAAGAGGTGGAAAAGCAAGCTACAGGCCACGAAAAGAGCCTGATGGCTTTGTAAGCAACATTTTTGCTAATGTAGACTACAAGATATTTTACTGGTGAAACTAATTCTTGATCAACCTAAAAGTTTTTCATTTGAATCCAGGAACAACTTACGCTTGCCGAAGATATATTACAGTTTGATAGCCACAAACCAAAAACACAAAACAACCACACCACACCCCCCCCACAAAACCCAAACCCACCCCCGCCCCCCCCCCCCCCCCGGAAAAAAACAAATATACAGTAGTTCGATCAGCAAGTTTGATCATGCGAAAAATTTTATATAAACAGATACTATATAATTATCGATTAATTTCCCATTGACTTTGCAGCGCCGTCAATGCCGCCAATCGTTTGGATGTTTGGCCGAGTGCCAACAATTCCTCTAGTCAACATTTGCAACCACCGGACACGGGGGACGACTACAAACGACTGCGGCAATTCGAAGTCGATCGCAAAGGCTGCCTGATCAACAGGGGTGATTCGTTCAGAAGACGAAGTGAGTATGATCTATAAAAATGCGTTGAACTTCTTGCGTACCTACCGTTATACCGGGTCAAACATGTCTCAACGTGCACGAAACGTCAGTTTTCCGTCACCCCGCCCGACCGCTACAAACTGCGGTTTCGGTGGCAACTCTATTTGACCGTATGCTGCTCCCGATACAGCAGTCTTGTGACCGGTGTGCTTCTGAACAATGAAATCACATCCAGACACGACTGGCAGATCTATAGTGGTCCAACGCTAACCTGTCGGTCACCCACCACCACCGTGTAGGGAAGGACCACCATAACTAGCGTGTACTGTACACCCTTACAGCCGGTTCTTCCTCAACGGCACAAGCATCCGAGTCTCGCAGTGGCAGCATCGGCAGTCACGACTCGGCCATCTGTGACACGACCAATGGTGATCAGGACATCATCGGTGCAGGAGTGGTCTCGTATGATGTGTATGTGATGGGCGATAGTGCTTGTGGAAAGTCGTCGCTCATCCGGCAATGTATGACATCCGAACATCGAAACCCGTTCACCAATGATGATGAACGTTAGCTATTGTGGGATATGCATCGGGTTTTGTATTATTGTGCTGTAGAGGTTCTGGTGTACAATATGTGAATTGTGCAGCGAGTTGTTGGCTGCCAGTTTCGTCATTTCGTGTTCACAGATCAGGGGTGCATCGTCAGCACGAGTGCCCTCGATGACCACGTGATGCCATACGTGCGAGCTGCGGTAATGCCCGCGTATAACAAGATCACTGATTGTGCAAACCACACAGTGTCGTTATCGTCAGTTCAGTGCACAGCTATGTATGCGCCATGCGCTTTGCTTGGGTCTCTGTGCGGGATGGTAGAGGCACGAAAAGAGTCACGTAGACATGCAATGAGCGTTGATGGGCCTTCCTGAATAACCCAGCTGTGGCAGCTAAGTACTTACGGCCGTTGGTATGCCGTCGCGTGCTGCCCTGAAATTTCTCGCGAAATCCCGCCGTTGCACACTGAACGTAAGCCTAGACATCCGTATTGAAACATCAGCTGACCCCATACCGATGCAAATGAATGTTAGTGTTTTGCAGAGAACTCCAACGAAATGTCAGTGTCGGTAGCGATTGACGGCGAGGTCACCGAATTCATTTTCTTCGAGGGCGGCACTGAAGAGGTCCGACTTGTCTATGGGCCGAATTTGAGATGTGTTTTATAGTGTAGCCTAGTTTTTGTTACGCACCATATTATGCGCTCAAATATCTTCGTTTATGTGACATTTGGTCCCGTTTCCGCTGTTGACCTCCCCTGGTGAGTAATCCTGAAACTAACCGAAAATGACTGGTCTCTATGTCACTGTAAGGAAGTCCGACTAGTTTGCTGGATAAATCTGAGGGTCTTTCAGCTGCATCCCAACTAGCCTGATTTTTCAGGACCAGCTCACGATGACCCGTCTGGCATCCGCTTACGTGCTGATGTACAGTGTGAACTCACGGGCCAGCTTCAGACATGCAGCTCTATTGTTGGACAATTTGCGTACATCCGCGCACACGATGAATCGACCCGTCATATTGTGTGGGAATAAATGTGATCTGGCCAGGAAACGGGTCATCACCAGTACGGGTAAGTCTGGTGTACTGTTCGCTCGCTCTATAGTGAATCTTCAACGAACAACCGTTCGCTCTCCGATTCCAAATGCCAGTTCACGTAGCATATATTTTGTAAGGCGAACGAAACCTCAGGACGACCCGACCGATTGACCACATCGGAGGAAAAAACTGTAATTATTATAGTTCCGTGACGTTTCACACGCAGTTGGTCTTTGACCTCTTCGCAAATGGCCTGGTGGCAAACAGCCCGTAGTCCGCATGAGCATTAGTTAGTGCACAAGGCAGTAACATCCAAATCATCAAAATTCAACAAAAAACTGCCAGTATTTCCCATTGCAGAAGCAACCACACTGGCCAAGGAAAATAACAGCGTGGCATACGAAGTCTCACTGGCTCTCAACCACGGCGTTGACGAACTGTTGGTGGCTTTGCTGACCGAAATCAAACAATCCAAGCTGAGACGTAAGAAACCAGAGCATCATCAACCACAGTCTCTGACGATCGCCAAAAGTTTGCGTCGTTTCTCACGTCGTCATCGCAAACAGGGACATCAGGTGACCAAAAATACCGAATCGCTGACCATCAACAACACCGAGCTTACGGCCAGCTGCACCAATCTGGTCGGCAGACTCACACAGTACTTGACCAGGGGCCATGCCAGGTCCTGCAACGACTTGCAGCAAACGCCGCAGTGATTATCGATTGGTACAGTCGAGCATCTTTACAATGACGTCATTGGGACCGGATTGTGAAGAATATTCACCAGAACAATACTGCTATGATCTGAGGTGAATCTGTCGGTTTCTCTCAAGATACTGCAAGTTCAGGTGCTCACTGCGCGGATGGTCACTGTAAAGAGGCTGGGCTGTGCTATTTTGTTGTTATCACAAACTTTGTTATTTTTTGCTCCTTGTCGCGTTTTCCATTGAACCATTCATATCCTTGTAAAGAATAAAAGTCGTGCAAGATGAGTTGGTCAAGATAAAAGACAACCGTACCTTTCGGTTGACAAATCAGTATCGTCGTATGAAGTGCCAGTGATAATAACTGGAAAGGACCAAACCAGTTTTGATGCAGTTCTCATTTAATTCCATTTCATAAACAAAAGGCACATAACACATAAACAATTACAGCGGCCAATAATATCTCATCTGGTCTTTTTCTGCACAGGTGCACAATCAAGTACGCCCCTGATCACCCTCAAATGCACGCCAATCAGGTCCTTCTTACGATGTCCAATCACTTGCACCAAACTGTGTTCCTGCAGATTGTGTCCCTCACCCGGTACGTACGCAATCGCCTCTCTGCCATTCTGCAGTCGAACCATGACGCATTTTCGATTGCCGGAATTCGGCTTTTTCGGTTTCTTGACCAGCACTTTCAGCACGGTTCCCTGCATTCGCGCAAAGCCCGATATGTAGGAACGTTTGCGTGTGCCAGGCTTGGGCGGACCACGTCGATGCAATTCATCTAGCATTGATTTGGCGTTGTGCACTGGAGTGGTGCTGATTTTATAATTGTTGGTCAAAGCCATCAATTGTTTATTTGAATTAGGTTGCTCAAATAGTGAGCGTGAAACATCAGGGCGCTTGGTGAAAGACACGTAGCAATAGCGTTGTTGATGAAGATGTGTGTGCGCCAATGCGAGATTGGAGAACTGGCGAAGTATCGAAGCTGCCGCGCTTTGCAGTGACATGACGTGCAGTTGCAAAGTGCTGAAAAGCAACAGTATTATTTGGTATGAAAAAGTACTGCGCAGTGTGGTATCGTAAGCGCCAAATTTTTGCACAATTTTCAGGTGCAATTCGGCTCGCACCTACAATTTTTACATTTCATAAACAAAACGAAACTCTGCGTGGATATGGCACATCGTGAATTTGGAAATACTTGGGTAACCGGCAATGGGGGCCCCAACCCAACGTGCCGTTAATACAGGCTGGTGGCACACCAGGCCAAAGACGTGCGATTAGGTTGCCCAAAAAGCACCCACAAGCCGCCTTCCGGACACGCGTTCATAAAAGATAGTGAAGATGTTCGATTTGTCTGTGTGTTCCATCAGATTCAGGCTGAAGCCTGATCCTATGCTTAACTATAGTCCCATGCTGAACATAGAAAAGTGGGTTCATTTTTGGGCAAATTAATCAAACTTGACCAAAGGGCGCCGAACCCTGATATTGTCGCTCACCACAGAGTATATGATAGAATACCAATACACTTACAAATACAGGCGCGTCTTGAGTAACGCGTGCGCGACAGTAACAGCACACGTTCAAAACACAACAGAAAAGCGAATAATTCGACTGGGTTTCATTTATTGATTTATTTAATGAAAGAGCACGTAACAGAACGAGAACACAGCAGATTATTCAATTTTGAACAAAATGGCGGCAAAATTCAGGTTATAAATCAATAAAGTCAGCCACCGATTGCGTGCCCTTTTCTTTTGGCCGATGTATCTCATATTGTTTGTTGTGTTGTCGCTCTTCGATGTCCAAATTCGCGCACATGTCTTCCGCTTCTTTGAGCTCTTTCAGACATTTGACGATTTGCTGCTGAAAAATAGAATTTGCGGACTTAAAGGGGCTCTTTCGCATTTCAAGCCACCTTCAAACTTTGCACGCATTTGAGTATTGTTCTGGGCGTATGTATATGCTAGCCCTGGCTGTCCGTCTAACTGGAGAGACCCAGGCAGCCGCTGTATTAGACCAGCCGTTTACGTTTACCACCGTTGCGATGTTTACTGCAGCCTTCAAGTCCATTCGGGGCGTCATTAAACTCTCAAACGCGAAGAACCAAATCTGCAGCACGCGACCAGGAATGCACTTCAAGAGGAACATCGGGGAACAAAGAGCGCCGCGGGAAAACCGACATTCTATGGTGAGGCAACAGGCAGGTGCAAATATCGTACGAAATAATCTTCGCCTTGATCGCCCTTTTCATCAGGTGAGCTGCCTGAATGCGCAGGTAGAAATTGGGCTGGTCCACATCTGATTTTGTTCCCGCATGTTCCTCTTGAAGTGCATCTCCTAGTCGCACGCCGAACGTTAGAACTGAGTGTGTGTGACTCTTATGCCGTGCCGCCTTGACCACTGTCGAGTGCTCTGGCTGGGGGAAGGGGGTCCCCCCAATGGTACCCTACCCGCCCCTGGTACACTACCCCTACCCGCCCCGCTCTACACTATCCGCCCATATCTTTACCCTCAAACAGTGATGTGGTTGGGGGGTATGGGGGGTAATACCCCCCAACTGCCAGGTAGCTTTCCTGCTCCCAAACCCATACCCCCCAAACTGGCTAGCCAGCTTTCTTGCTCCGGTCATCAAGTCAAAAAAGTGTTGATTTTAGTGCCAAAATGACCATTTTATGGGCCAAAATGGTCAAATTCGCTCAAATTTGCTCACACATGTACAAAAAACACGCATTTTAGGGCACATTTTGGCCTAATTTTGAACAATTTTTATACCCCTGTTTTTGACTTCTGGACCAATACCCACCAAATCGGGGTACCCGGCTAGCTAGCTGCTTTCTTGCGGCGGACCCCTCAAGCTAGCTAGCTTTCTTGCTCGAACCAACTACATTACTGCCCTCAAAATGCTCATTTTTCGGTCAAAAATGCCCCAAATTTGGACCGAAATGCCTAAAAGGCAAAAATTGCACGGCACATAAAAATAGGCACAAGAGAAACTTCTGTGGTGGTACACTATCCGCCTCAAAAAAACTCGCCGACCCTCAAAATGAGCTACCCCCAAATTCCAAGTGCTCTACCCCCCCCCCAGTGCTGTGGCTACTTTTGCGGGGCGGGTAGGGTACATAGGTGGAAAAATCCGGGGCGAGTAGGGGGTAGTGTACCTGGGATCTTGGGGGGGGGGAAATCCGGTTTGGGGGGGAGGGGGGAAGATTTTTCGGAGCGGGTAGGGTACAATACAAGTTTTTTCGGGTGCCTATTTTTATATGCTATAAAGTGCATATATCGCGCGTAGCGCGCGATTTTTTGCACTTTTAGGGTTTTCGGTCGAAATTTGGTCATTTTTGACCGAAAAATGGACATTTTGAGGGCAAAAATCGGGGCGGGTAGGGTACGAGAGCGGGGCGGGTAGGGTACCAGAGTGGGGCGGGTAGGGGGTAGTGTACCAGACCGGGGCGGGTAGGGTACCATTGGGGGACCCCACTCCCCCCCCCCCCCAGCCACAGCACTGCTACCCCCTACCCGCCCCGGATTTTTCAACTAATGTACCTACCCTACCCTACCCGCCCCGCCAAAATAGTCACCGCACTTCCACTGTCTAATACATGCGAGGTACGAGAAGGAATATCTTGGGAAATTGACTGAAGCTCTGCCCAGAAACAAAAATGTGTTCTTGAGTTCGTATGCGATAAGATGAACATTGAATCACAAGACAAGTTAAATAATGAACATACAGCAGCAGCTACTTCATCCTGCCGATGTTGCAACTGTTGTTGAGTTGAGAACGGCGCCTTTCGGCCGTCTGCAAAATAATCAGAAACGAACATTAATGTGTGCTCTTCCAATGCAAAACATAGTAAAAACAGCAGCAAAACAGCAACGAAGAACTGTAGCACAAACCTAAAAACGTAAAATCAGGTCCTTGCTCCAGCACATCTCGATGAACTGACAGGTATTCCCTGAAACAGTAGGCTATTACAAGGTCACATGACAAAAAAGCAGAGGTCGTGAAGCGGAAACGCGAGTCGACAGGTTCGTGACTTCGACACAAAATAATGAAAATTGTATGAAAAGCAGAGCAGGTAGGCTGGAGCGTAATAATCTTTGGGAAAGTTTAGGGAAATCTAACCACCTTTCCCTAAAAATATAACGCTCCACACTACCTCCCATAAACACGACGGGAGTGACGGGTAACTTGGAAATAGAGCTTACTATATAACCAACGATAAGAAAACGAGCACTAACGGAGACGTGTACCACTTGGGTTTGCCACCAGCATGACGAAGGTATTCTTCGGGCACCGTTTCTGTGTCCTTTTTGGTGATTTTCGCAGCGACCGACGTTTGAAAACACCGACGGACGATAGTCCATTTCGGCGCTCGCAAACAACCGATGACAATGGAACACGTGGGGGACACATTATTGCACATGCACGCAAACTGCATTCTCGCTCCCCGAATAAGAAACTAAAATCTGCCATGTTGTCCGGAATAGAATGCGGGGGTTCTATTGTTCACTGGGGTCCATTTAGGAGGACAATTATTGGGGTATGCTGACGGAAAAACCGTTTTTTATATTTCGTGAAAAAAAAACGAAAAAAGATTGGCCGGCCCGATCCGGCCCGCACCCCCCGACAATTCAAATTCAAATTCAAATTTTATCTGCACGCTTTCGCAAAGACCTTTACACAAGATCCGGAGAAACCCTAAAAAATGAGCATGAGTATTAATACCTAAACGAAAATGTGAACATGTGAACGAACAAACGACAAAGAAAACGGTCAACTTTTTTTGCCAATTTTTTCTGATGATAGATGAAATCAAAAAGTGTTGACGATAGATAGATGAATTTGGGGGGACCCCCCACCCCCCGCATTTTGGGAAAAGCTAGTCCCGTTTCAAAATTGACTTCCCTTTTTCTCAGGCTTAGGCTTGGGCTTAGGCTTAGGCTTAGGCTTAGGCTTACTATTAGGCTTAGGCTTAGGCTTAGGCCAAACCTTGAGCCAACCCGTGCCTTCTATCGCGAAATCGAAAATTCGCGTTTTCTCTCTGTCAAGGCAACGGGACTAGCTTTTCCCAACATGCCCCGCCCCCCCCCAAGTACTACCCTGGGGAGATTTGTGGAGGGGAGATTTAGGAGGGGGGAGGGGGAGGTGGGGGAGTTTTAGGAGGGGCCCATTTTTTGGGACCCCCATTTTTTCCTATATTTTTTCTTTTTCTTTGGGTACCATTTTTTCCTTTTGTTTCCTATCGAACTCTGCTCGGGCCCACCCGATTGCGACCTCTGGGTTCTGATTTATATTTTTAACAATAAAAAAGCCTCGTCCCCGTCTGCCCCCGCAGCCCGCACGTTACCCAAGCGGAATGGTGACAAGCTCTTTCGTTAAACCTTCTGGCTTCGGACAAGGAACTTGTTTTCGTCATCGTCCGCCTCCGCCACAAGCAGACAAGAGAGACGAGCGACTAATTTACCGTAAAACCTAAAATACAAGGGGGGGGCTGTATTTTTTCACTGACCCCTTTTAGGGGGGGGCTGTATTTTTGGGGGGGGCTCTATTTTTGGGGGGGGGGGGGCTGTATTTTTTCGCTGCCCAAAGCCAAAATCTCAAAAAATGTTCCACAAAATACCCCTAAAATGGAGTTCTGTCAGGGTGTTACTGGTCATTATTGAGTGTTTTTAGGAGTAGATCTTCCATAAAAGGCTTTACGTCATCATATAGGTACTCAACCGCAAACGTTGTACACAAGGTGTCTTATACAAGAACTTGACTTTACGACCCCCAAGCGGGGAATTCCAAGTTGGGGGGGGGCTGTATTTTTGGGGGGGCTCTATTTTTTCACTGACCTCTTTTAGGGGGGGCTGTATTTTTGGGGGGGGCTCTATTTTTGGGGGGCTCTAGTATACCCACCCGATCGAGCACGCGTGCACGAGAGATACAGCCGTTTTTCGTCGTGGCTGTGTGTTTTATTTGATTCAGGCTGGTGCCTAAGCCTAAGCCAAAGCCTAACCGCAAGCCTAAGCCTAAGCTTAAGCCTGAAATACCGTAAAAACCTAAATAGAAGGGGGGCTCTATTAACTCACTGACCCCATTTTGGGGGCTCTATTGCGGGGGGACTCTATTCCGGGGGGCCTCTATTAATTCACTGACCCGAACCTGAAAAAATTGTTCCCAGAAATACCCCCAAAAACCCCTAAAAAGGGGTTTGAAAGCATGTTTTTTCGCTTGTAATCGCATTTGTTCGTGTCTATTCGTCAATAAGAGGCGTATTATGTGCTCTGAACGAACAACAAACGTGCATAAATGTACCTGTGCCCCACTATCAAGCGTTAATACACTACTGTATAGGGGATGCTACTTAGGGGGGGCAGTGTAGTACTTGGTCAGGGTGTTGACGATAGATAGATTGGGATCAATGGTGTGGCTGGGGGGGTGGGGGGGGTCCCCCCCAAGGTACAGTAGGTAGGTTGCCGCCCCTCGCCTGGTACAGTAGGTAGGTTGCCGCCCCACCTAACTTTTCACCCAAAACATTCATTTTTGGCTTAAAATTGCATAAAATTAGCATATTTGTCTGCAAATAGGCGAAAAATCGCGCGCTGCGCGCGAAATTAGTGTTTTAGGCCCCATTTTCTTCAGTATTTAGACATAAAAAATTTCGGTTTCCAGATGACCCCCCCCCAAGTGGTACGACCCCCCCCCCCTAGCTCGGCTGGTACAGTAGGTAGGTTGCCGCCCCGCATTTTGGGTGGTACAGTAGGTTGCCGCCCCGCCTGGGTAGCTACACCACTGATTGGGATGGGACCCGAAATGTGTTGACGATAGATAGATGGCCCCTGTCCGAAATCTGGGGGGGCCAGTGTAGTTCCTGGGGGGGGGGAGGGGGGTCCCCCCTCGGGTACGTCTGTTCCCCCTCCATGGTACGCCTGCCCCACTGTTCCCCCTCCGGGTGTCTGCTCCCCCAATTTTTACCTAAAATAGGCAAATTTTGGCCTAAAATAGGCATTTTTAGGCATAAAATGAGTGATTTTTAGGTCAATGTCGTCAAAAATCGCCAAAATACCCTTTTTGTTGACATTTTTTTCCTAAAACGGCCAAAAATGAGCCAAATTTTCGACCTCAAAAAATGACTTTTCTCCAAATTTGGGTCCTCCCCCCCCTTCCGGGTCCCTCCCCCCCTTCCCCCCCAGGTGGGTACGTCTGTTCCCCCTCCGAAAAAAGGGGGGTACCGCCTGTTCCCCCTCCGGACCAGGAACTACACTGGTCGACCCAAACTTGTTGACGATAGATAGATGGTGGGGGGGGGGGTCGCCAAAAATCAAGGCATAGTATAGTGTACTAAGTAGGTAATAATGTGTAAAATATTAATGAAAATGTACTAAGATGTACTAAATCCGCGCGTAGCGCGCGATTTTTTTGCCTATTTGGGACAAAAATACCGATTTTGAGCCATTTTGAGGCAAAAATACCCATTTTGGGGTCGAAATGTGTTGACGATAGATAGATTAACCCATAAGTGTTGACGATAGATAGATGAAATCAAAAAGTGTTGACGATAGATAGATGAAATCAAAAAGTGTTGACGATAGATAGATGAATTTGGGGGCCCCCACCCCCCCCAAGTACTACCCTGGGGGGGCTCTATTAATTCACTGATCCCTTTTTG
This sequence comes from Rhynchonema sp. JSB1_4, assembly GCA_030248065.1. NCBI lineage: Eukaryota > Metazoa > Nematoda > Chromadorea > Monhysterida > Xyalidae > Rhynchonema > Rhynchonema sp. JSB1_4. Next base: position 14,454 of record JASAMV010006673.1, read on the forward strand.
GGGGGCTGTATTTAGGTTTTTACGGTAGAAGCCTAAAGCTTAAGTATGGGACTATGCTTAAGCACACACAAAACGGGTGGATTTCCGTATAATTAGTCAATCTTCAAGAGATCAGGCAGAGAGCACCCACCCAGCAGAGATGCTTAAAAATTTGTTTTCGTTTTTTTAAAAAGTTTCTTTTTTTTGAAAAAAGTCGTCCAATTTTAAAACAAAAATAAGCGCAGGATATTTTCGACTTTTGGCTCCCAAAAGGCCTGCAATCAACCTACCTACTGTACCGGCCGAGCTAGGGGGGAACAAAATTTTTATGTCTAAATTTTGATGAAATGTACCCTAAAACCCTAATTTCGCGCGCAGCGCGCAATTTTTCGCCTATCTGGAGTGAAAAATATCGATTTTATACCATTTTGAGCCAAAAATAGCAACCTACTGTACCAGCCGGGGGGCGGCGACCTACCTACTGTACCAGGGTGGCGCGTCAATCTACCTACCTACTGCACCTAGAGGGGGAGCCCCCACCCCCCCCCCCCCCAGCCACACCATTGCCCCTATCTCCCCCTCCGGGTACACTATCTCACCCAATCAGTGTTGGAGGTGGGGGGGTTGGGGGAGGGTAGCCCCCAGTACAGCAGGCATCCCCCCTCGCCTGGTACAGTAGGTATCCCCCCCGATGTCTGGCATGGTACAGTAGGTATCCCCCTATTTGCACCCCGGTACAGTAGGTATCCCCCCGATTTTGCCCCAAAAGTGCCAATTTTTGACAAAAATGGCCAAGATTAGTGTAAAATCAGTGGTTTTTGCCTCAAATTACCCAAAATTCGCGCGCTACGCGCGCAAATGCTACGTTTTCACACGATTCCACACATAATAAAAACATTAAAAATTTTCACCCCAAAACCTAACCCCCCAGCCCCCCAAACCCCCCTAGGTACATAACCCCCCAGGCCATCGGCTTTGGTACAGTAGGTTAGTAGGTTGGGGGCTCGGGCCGGCCCAACCCGGCCCGATTGCTACCTCTGCTACTGGTCCATTTCATTAAACGGGTTCGAGTCTGAGACGCTGTTTCTCAGTGGGCGGGCGCCGATCGCTCCGGTCCGGAGTCGCTCAGGGCAGAGTTTTTGGCCCAACCCTGTTGCTCATTTGCAAAAATCGATAAATTATATTGTCGGTATCGTACCCACCAACCACCTGTATCTCTATGCCGATGATATCAAAAAATAAGAGAACGTCGCGGATGCGTTATTCAGCAGAGCCGTGCTTTCCGTTCACCGCATCAATAAAGCAAACATTTATTTGATCATACCTGCTCACTGTGATCTGATCAAGTGATTCGCCGCAGTTCATATGCCCAAAAATGTGGCCGGATCCGGATGCAGAGCTGGACCGCGACGAACAATAACTGGTGTGCGCGTCCGAGGTGCTGAAATACATCGTTCATCAACTTCCTTATTTTCATCTGAATTCGTGGATTCGTGCGCCAAACCGATCATGTTCATCTGCACCATATTGTTCGTGTTCGCCTTCCTGCTCACAACCGCCGGCAGCAGTGCGCAGTCGTCAGGTAGCGTTCGATATTATTTTTCATTAATTTATTCGTCAATAAATTATCTTATTGTGACAAGGTATTCTCTGGTGGATAATGCATCATCTGGCCAAATATATATGCTGGAGTACCCATTTACTGTACGACGGTGCCAGTGTAGTTCCTGGGGGGAGGGGGTCCCCCTCGGGTACGTCTGTTCCCCCTCCCTCTATGGTACGCCTGCCCCACTGTTCCCCCTCGGGCAGTGTAGTTCCTGGGGGGAGGGGGCCCCCCTCGGATACGCTATCTCCCCCTCAGGTGGTACACTATCCCCCTATCTCCCCCTCCGGGTACACTATCTCCCCCAATTTTTGCCTAAAATAGGCAGTTTTAGCCCTGTGTGATTTTTAGGTCAATGTTGTCAAAGGTCGCCAAAATGCCCTTTTTATGAAGAATTTTTTCCAAAAAGGGGCAAAAATAGGTCAAATTTTCAACCTCAAAAAGTGACTTTTTCCCGAATTTGGGTCTTCCCCCCTTCCCCCCTCGGGGGTACATTATCTCCCCCTCCGAAAAAAACGGAGGGTCCGCTATCTCCCCCTCCGGACCAGGAACTACACTGCCCTCCGGGTACGTCTGCTCCCCAATTTTTGCCTAACATAGGCAAATTTTGGCCTAAAATAGGCATTTTTAGGCATAAAATGAGTGATTTTTAGGTCAATGTCGTCAAATATCCTTTTTATTGAGATTTTTTTCAAAAAGGGGCAAAATGAGCCACATTTTATACCTCAAAAAATGACTTTTCTCCAAATTTGGGTCCTCCCCCCTTCCCCCCCCCAGGTGGGTACGTCTGTTCCCCCTCCGAAAAAAGGGGGTACCGCCTGTTCCCCCTCCGGACCAGGAACTACACTGGACGGTGCTGTCTGCTTCTGAGGGGGGATACTGTACCTTGCGGCCAAAAAGAGGGGAGATACTGGGGTACTGTACCCAGAATTTTGGGGGGAATCCGATCAGGCGAGGGGGAAGAGAGTTTTGGGGAGATACTGTACCATACTACTTTCACGAGAATTCAAATTTTATAGCTGAAAACGTGCAAATTTTTGCACTTTTGGTCGATTTTGACCCGATTTTTGGCCATTTTGGACCAAAGGGTACTTTTGGGGTGAAATTTTGGAAAAATTGGGTAGATACCGTACCAGAGAAGGGGAGATACTGTACCTCAGCGCGGGGGGCCACATACCGTACCGGCAAGGGGGAGATGCTGTACCGTCGGGGGGGGGGGGGGGTCCCCATGGGCATGATACACACACGACACAGCAGTAGTGTCATTCAGCCAACCCTGTCTGTATTCGTTCACAAACAAACGTGTCCATGTTTCCAGCCACAACAGTGGGTGTGTTATGCTTCGCCAACTAATTGCTGCCTGTTCTCAGAATTACTCTCATCGGCGCACCAAGGTCAAGGTGAGAATCAGCAGGAGCCAGTCCCGTCCACATCACCTGCCGTTGTCGACAGCACCGACGGCCTGGCCAATAACAGCACTGAGTTCGGCACCAATGGCACTGAGACGAACACAACCGATCGCCCGCCCACGACCACGACGCCAAAGTTGCAGATATTGCCCGAGAAGGAGGCGCAGGAGGAGGAGCAAAAGAGCAGCTTGGTGGGTGAAAATAATTGGGGAACACAGTCACCGCCACCAGTGGCTCCTTAGCGTGTGTGTGATTCCAATTTACATTATGTTATTTATTTATTTGTGGTAAATTACACCCAAATTGGCAAAGTTTTAGGGTGCTGCTCGGTGTAGTTGCAATTTTTCCGGGAAAGTGTATTTGATGAAAAACCCCGTTTTCTTACAAAACAGTTTTTTCGATATTTTTAAGAGCGAAAATTGGGCACCGATCCATGGAAATGGTGTATATTTTGCCAAAAATGGTGTGGTAAATGGTGTTTGTGAACGGTAATTAATCCTGTTGTCAAAGTGCAATTAAAAGCCATAAACGTGCTTGAAAACACAAGAAAACTATATTTCTGCAACAAAAGCAGTTAATTTCCCACACTTATGGCACTTTTTCAGAAAATTTCAAAAAACGCCGTTCAATCTTTCTGCAACTTTTCTGTTCGGCCTAACAGAAGGGGTTCACAATGAAAAATACGTGCTGATACGCACAACTTGAAGCGCCCTGAAAAGGAACAACTGTATAGTTGATTGAAACAAACACCGGAGACTAGTCTACATCCACGGCCTCTCTTATTGTTCAACCAAATAAAACCTGAAAATATGGCGAAACGTTTTTTGTGGCAGGCCATCTTCTTCATTCTGTTCATTATCGTCATATCGATCATTTTGGTGCACATGTTGATCGTAAACGAGATGCATTATGTGCCCGAAAGTCTCGCTATTGTCATTCTTGGTTGGTTTCTTTAGTATTTTGTTGTGAAGTTTTGTGATTTTATTTTAATTACCGTAAAAAGCTTAAAGCGGGGGTCCAGGCAGTGGGGGCAGTGCGCCAAACTTGTTCAACTTTTCACAGGCTATAGTCGACATTAATCCCAACACAATTCAATTTACAGAACTTTAATTGAAGCAGTATCGACCGAGAACAGCGTCGTCAAAGGTACCAACTCGGGAACAAAATAAATTTCGGACCAGCTGCCCAAAAATGACATTTATAGCGTGTGAAGATACGTCACCAATCTCTTTTTATTCGCTGGGTTACGGTAGTTTCAGAACTGCACTGGGTAAAAAAATGTTTCACACGTGCCAACTCACCATCAGCAGATAAGCGCACCAACATTTGAGGAACAAAACGCTTGATGACCACGCTGGTTGGCCGCTGGTTTGGGCTGTGCTACCGTAACCCAGCGAATAAAAAGAGATTGCTGCCCTATCTTTACACGCTGTGAATGTCGTTTTTGGGCAGCTGGTCCGGAATATTTTATACTCCTGGGTTGGTACCTTTGACGATGTCGTTCTCGGTCGATATTGAGGCTACCGATTTCATATAAACTGCATTATATTCACATGAAGTGCGACAATCGGATCTGAAGTTTTCAGCAAGTTTGGTGACCGGACCTTACTGCCTGGACTCCCGCTTTAAGTAGGGCCCCCGTAATACGGCCTCCCCAAAATGGGGTCAGTCAAAAATAGAGCCCCCTCTTCAGGTGCGTGCATCGGTTTTTCGATCTGGATCAGCGACTACAGCGAGGGCCTGAAGGAAGCGGAAGCGTTTTCGGCCAACGCGTTTTTTCTCGTTCTTCTTCCGCCGATAATTTTCGAAAGCGGATACAACCTGCATAAAGTGAGTGTAAAGACATACAGTGCTGTCGGGTTTCGGCATTTTTGGACTCCTGAGCTGTAAATCACAACTGCATTTGAACAGGGCTTATCAGAAACTCAAAATCAGCACCCGCCTGGTTATCGGACAGTCCAACTTGCCTAAGATGCGACTGTAAAAACGTAAACCCTGTGCAATTACGATAATATTGACACCCTGATCGGGGAAACTCTCAGTCTGATCAATTCTCCTTGCCTTTTCAGGGCAACTTCTTCGCCAACCTGGGCAGCATTCTCGTGTTTGCTATTATCGGCACAACAATCTCGACCGTGGTTGTCGGCGGCGGAATTTATATATTGGGACAGGTTGGGATATTTGTTCTTTCCTGCTGCTGAAATCAAGCACTTTTTTCAAAGACAGCTTTGCTGAACTTCTCAATTGTGCAAAAACCGTTCTCAGTTGGTCGGTTGCCCGGTTGTTACGCTCGCACTTCGTTTTTTCTTCGTTGAGCACTTGTTCTTCGGAAATTATTGTGTAAAATTATTTTTTCTTCAAAAACATACTTTTACCATCAGCGGAACGAAGGGGGCACAGGCTCGGGGTTCCACCATTTCGGAGAAAACAAGGGAAAAGCATCTCTCCCAATCACAGGATTTTCACTCTAATACACTTCAAAGGTCCAAAAATCGCGCGGATGCGCCCATTTACATAAAGCCTCGCTGTCGCACGTGCAAAAAGTGTGAAACTCGCGCGATGCTCTTATTTTGTATGGTATTTGGCTTAAAATTGTCCAATCTGAAGCACTGGAATAAAACGATTTTTGAAAAATCAAACACGCACTTAAAACTAGATAAAAATGACGTTTGGGATTTGCCCACTTACCCAAAAGCTGGATCCGCCGCCACTTGTAGTTTACTTGCGGTTCAAATCCAGTGTCACAAAACAACAAGAACTCCGGCGAACAAATTCAGAAAATCAAATCACAATCTACTGCAGGCCGACTTGGTCTACGAGCTCACAGCTGTGCACGCATTCGCGTTTGGCGCCATGATTTCGGCCGTCGACCCAGTCGCAACTTTGGCAATCTTCCAAGCCCTGCACGTCGAGCCGTTGTTGTACATGTTGGTGTTTGGCGAGTCAGTGCTCAACGACGCTGTTGCTATTGTCCTCACAACGTTGGTTTGCACGTGGAATTATTATTATTTTTGAAAAACTTGTTTCGTGTGATGTTGTGGTTGTGGTGGCCTATCGCTCTTGTTGTGACACGAGTGACAGAGGCACCTCGAGTTATTGGAGCTTAATTTTCTTTGGAATTTCGTTACTTGCATACATGGCAAGTAATCGAAAAGTTTACTAGCCAGTTTGCAACTAAGCCAACAACGGGCTTGCCACACTGAAATTGAAAGTGTCCATCTGCAAAATCTAAGACAGAGCACTACCAGAAAAACGTTTCACTTTGCCGAGTGGAAGATGTGTGGTTTTGGCAGATTGTAACACTGGTAACTCAGTTAATAAATTTCTCATTGGCTATACGTGTATGAATGCAGGCTGTAAAGAACGTACTTTAAGGAGGCTAGACCGTACCCGTTGGATGTAAACCTTTTTGCAGAGCTGTATTGGAGTTGAACGGCCCTGAAATGAAAGATCTGAGCACGACCAGTGCTCTGTTGGTGTCCTTCTGGCGTTTCATCATCATGTTCTTCGGCTCGGCGCTCATTGGCGTCGCTGGTGCGCTGTTGTCAGCGTTGGTAAGCGTGATTCTTTTATCGTTCTCGGGAATTTTCTGTGCATTAAAACGTCCACGTGACTCTTTTTACTTCACTGGCAGTTCTGAATGAGGACACAAGCTTTAAGCTGGAGTTATACTTGTCCATTTTGGGCTTGTAGACAATAAGGACAAAATTTTCTGCGAATCATGTTTCGTGATAGCGGTAGAGGACTAATTTCGACCAGCGTAAAAGTTGTTCAAGTGGTGAAGGGGAACAACTTTTGCGCTGGTCGAAATTAGTGCTCCAACACTATCACAAAGTATGACTCAAACAAAATTTTGTCCTCATTGTCTACAAGCCCCAAAATGGACAAGTATAACTCAACCTTTAGCTATTTACAATATTCAAACAGTCGTGTCTCCCTAACATATAGATCAAATCCAGCCATGCAATACACCTACCAACTACTACCACCATGTCATTTGATCAAATTTCTCGTCCAAAAAGGCTCAAATTCCAGCTCACCAAGCACATAGACCTGCGTCGCACGCCGTCACTTGAGTTCGCAATGTTGCTCGTTTTTGCCTATCTCCCCTATGGGTTGGCCGAGGGTATACATTTATCTGGTTGGTGTTTTTTTTTGGAATAGTTGCTGCTAATTATCTCATTTTTGTTGGGGGAACGGTTTGCTGATTTTCACCTTGCCGATTCAGGACTAGTTTGGCGCAGTGTAAAAGAACCGGTTTCGATTCGGTCATGGTCACTTCTTCAGGGCCACACTGAGTCAGCAAGGTGACTGCAATATCGATAACAAGTTTTGAGTGCAGTTTGAAAGCACGAAAAATATTACTGCAATATTGTGCTGCAGGTATTATGGCAATTCTATTCTGTGGTATCGGTATGTCGCATTACACTCACTTCAATCTATCGCCGATGACGCAAATCACAATGCAACAAACATTCCGAACGCTTGCTTTTGTCGCTGGTAAGTTTTTGGTTTTCTTTTAATGTTCTCTTTTTATCGTATGTTTTCTTCCAGAAACGTGCGTGTTCGCCTATTTGGGTTTGGCGATTTTCACGTTCCCGTTGATTTTCAAACCGGTTCTGATCGTGTGGGGTATTGTGAGTGTAATTTTTGTATTCTATCACTTTTTGTTCTCAAGAAAAAATATAACGCTTCATGTATTTCTTTCAGGTCCTTATTCTAGTCGGTCGCGCCGCAAATATTTTCCCGTTGGCTTGGTTTTGCAATCGGTTTCGAACGCACAAAATCACACGAAAAATGCAGTTTGTCATGTGGTTCAGTGGTAGGTGCTTTCGTTGTTGGTTTTGCCCTTCAAAACAATCCGCTTAGTATTTAGTCCACGTTTAGCATTTAGTACAGTCTAAGTGATTTGCACTCTTTAGATCACTGCAAGAAGGTTAGCAGTAGCTAAGCAAAGTTTTCTCGTAGTCACCGAGGCAAAATAAGACTAACTGAAATGACAAATCAATCCCCCAAATCTCAGGTCTACGTGGTGCGATCGCGTTTGCGCTGTCCTTATTCATGGACTTTGGCGATGTGCAAACACGCCGTGTGGTCATTGCCAGTACATTGGCCATAGTGTTGTTCACTACAATGGTGTTGGGCGGCGGAACTATGCCGTTGCTGGCTGTGAGTTGGCGGGCTGATGTTTCAATGTTGTATTTATTTGGTTGTTTGTGCTATCACAATCAGTCTCGGTGTAGCTAGTAGCTATATCCGTTTCTGGCCCTGACTCTACTTGATCATAGCTTGTTTAGAAGGTTGGAAAGAATTTTGTTTAAAACTCGATCACTTTGTAATGCATGTCACGTTTTTTCAGTAAAAAGCACAAAAATTCCTCCAGCTCGTCAAACAGCTACCAACACAAGTCATATAATATTTTGAGTGATGAGCGAATAATATTTTGTAGTTCCTCAACCGCTGGTTCGCTGAGTCGCCGGCTCCGGTCGATCCTGAGGCCGAAAACAGGCGAAAGAAACGAAAACGCCGCAAACGATCGGAACAACGCAGACAGAGGCGTGCGACTGCGCGCGCGACGTTGAGCAAGACACATGAAATGGTGCGTTGGGTTGACGTCCATACCATTTCGCTCGGACACATGTCCTGTTAATTGTCAGTTATATTTGGGCTTCGTCTTGACACTCGCTGCCCCAGTTCAAAAGCATCGTGTGATGCACTGCGTTGACATTTTGCGCAGCCCTAGATTTTGGATTTTGTATGCAATTGGAATTTGTTTGAGCAAAATGTGAAAACTCTGGGTGCAAATTTCAACAAAAAAGGCACAGTCCAATGTGATGAATCCATAAATCAACAGAGGCCTGCCAATCCCAATTTTCAGTCAGTGGTGGTGGACGCGGGTTCGTATTCGTGGTCGGACTACACGACCGAGCATGACGTTGATCAACATCAATCAGCCAATAACACTGCAGCTACCGTAACCACCAGCCAATCAGCGACGAGTGGCGACCAATCGATGGTGGCGCTCGCGTCGTCGATGGTCGCCCGGTTCGACATCGAATTCGCGCGACCGTTTTTTGTCCGCAAATTCACGCAAAAGGAGAAAAAAGAGTCGACAATGCGACTGACGGACATGGCACTCAAGTGGTACGAAGCGGCCGAGCAGGAGTCGGCTGAAAACGATGAATCTGATGACGAGCCAGGGCCCACCACCGCCGGGACGTCCAAGCCTGATCAGGGCCGCAGTCCGGAGACGACCGCCAGCACAACCACGCTGGTGCATGTGGACGAACAAAGTGAAGATAGTGAGGGTATGGGGCTGCTGCATGCCGATGACAGCACGAAACCGTTGTTCAATTTGTAGACTGACTGTCGGGTGCGGTGCGGTGATGGTCGACGTCAAACTTGATGATCGGATAGGTGATCACATCGGATGACCATTTTGCTCTTTTGCGTGAGGGAGATTTCGAGATTCACTGGTGACTCTGATTTCGACCAGCATAAAAGCTGATTCCAAGCTCAGAAACATGTTTTGCGCTGCTCAAAATTAGTGGCACCAGATCAGTTGTAAATCCTCAAATATTCGTTATTCAAAAAATGGTGTGACCTGGGCACTTCTTATCTGGTCCGATCCGATCACCAAATTTAATGCCGGCCTTGATGTTCTTGGTTGACTGTGAATTTTGTGTACAGTCTGTCCTACTCGTAGTGAACGCTTCCACGCGTAATTCCGTACGTTCCACCAAGCGGTCGCTTTTGCCATATTTGCTCGTATGTCTCTTGTATGATAGACTCATATGCTTATGAAAAGGGTTGACTGTGCACAAGGTTTAGCATAACGTTACCATGACGCTCAAATATGTAGATATAATACAGTGGTGTTGTTTGTCTTGTGTCTCTCTGATGTAGTGCCGTTACCTGGTATCCACAGAGCTATACTCATGTACATATCGTATACACATCGTGCAGTGCAGTGGCTAATCTAAGTTTGGCTGTTTTTTCTGTTCAGTATTTTTACGGAACTCTTGAGCGTATTGATAGTTCGTGTACTGTGTTAATACCTGTCTGTCAATATATTATATACGTTCGGTCAAAATCGTGATTTTCTGGATGTCTAGTTTATGTGTTTCTCCTTTTTGCTCCTTTATTTCAGGATACTGAGTCGCGCGTTGTTTTCAAAATCTTTTGTTCTTACATCCTCTTTCTCAATCGGTTCTGCAGTGTACCATCATATCAACAGGTGTCACACCGTTATTGTGTCAAAAGTATATTCTGTTTGCTGTGTTTTATCTGTGGTTCACGTAGGTAGTTTGGCTGGCTGTAATCTATACGTATGCATGCAGTGCTTTCGTCTGGTTATGTGATGTTTCAGTCTCTTGTGGGCACGAGTGAAGCTCGGGCCCAGTGGTGGGTTGCACTATTACATGTACCGTGAGTTTATGTCCAGATTAGTGTTAGATTACGAACCACCGATGAGGATCCCTTTATACTTCCTACATACATTCGTTCATGTTAGTTGTTCTGTCACTGTTTCTCTATCTATGATGAAGTTATTGTTGCTCTCGGTCTTTCAACGGCAGCTTGTTCTAGGTTGGATAGCGTGTTTGTTTTAACGTACAGTCCACCCTCTCTATAGTGAATTGATTAAAGGTTGGGCCTAACATTTTCGGTCACTACACAGATCATTCACCCCATCAGCCAGAGACAGGTTAACTATCCAACTTTTTCCGATCATTATAAAGAGCGTGGATCAGTCAAATTCAAAACAACCAACGCTCGGTTCCCACAATTTTCTTACTTTCAGGAACCTGATTCGTTCCAAGATGTACCCACAAAGTGGCATGAAATCGTCTGAAAACGAAATTATAGTTCAGTGCTGTGCACGTTTAGATTCTTTTTATTCTCGAACCAAGCACTTGCAATTGGCTTTTTGTTTCATGCAATACAACAAGCTAGCTGCGCTTCAATCACAATTTTTGGCTTATAGTAATGTCGTCAAATCATGTCGTCGCATCTCGTCAAATCGCTTGTGTTATTTTGCGCTCATTGAGGCTCGTGTATTTTTCCTTGGTTGACGACTATTTGACGAAATGGTTTGATGACAAAATTATAAGCCCAATTTTTTTATGTGCAACTGTAGTTTGTATGCGCATGCATACACTTTCTTTGTCTGTGATTATTTCTGCTTTGGATTCGTTTTACACTCACTTGTGGCTTTCGGGGGACTTTTCGCGCGAAAAGAATTCTCGCTTAAAGAACTGTGGTTTAGCTAATCCAGCGATGTAGTGTAATGAACTACCGTGTTTTATGTTAAAATGCGTGTGTGTTCCAATGTTTATGTATTACGTAGAACCTGATGCAACGTGCGAAAAATAAATGAAGTTGGGGTCGATTTTTCTTCTTTTGTTTATTTATCGGTCGACTCGACTTAGTATGGCTCACATATTGTATGATTCACATAAATGATAAGCTCACGGGCGTGTACATAGAGCGGATATCGTTGAGATTGGGAAGCAACACAAATTGATGTGCTCTCACTTCCTTTGGGTCAGGTGACAATCTGATGCACAACTTGAACTGACGATGTCTATCACTGAGCGAAACTGGCACTGCGCTGCACTCGTTTGCTTCACGATCCCACCATTGAGATTACGGACTCACGAGCAAGATGCGCAATCAAGATATGATACAAGACAGACACGTTCACAACAATCATAAAACAATGAAAATCAACGGAAAACACTCAAATGCTTGTGTACAATGATAATATCAGTCAATCGACACACAACAGTTGGGCATGAGAAATAACACTGTTCCGTAAGTAACACAGGCACCATAGAAATTTGCAGCTTTTATAATCATGTACAGAATTATTGTTCGTATGCATTTTTGTTCTGAGACGAGAACGATTTTTAAAAAGGTCATACAAAATCACACTTCAAGCGTATTGGCCCTGGACACCTCTGGTATCCACGTGAGATCAGACTGCGGCGTTTGCCTGCTGTTGCCTTGAAACGATTTGAACCTTCCTGAGTCGTTCGATATTGTTCGCGGCACTAAAATGGATTTTTTTGTAAAATTATGAATTTGAAAAATTGAAACATCAACTTACATGGCACGGAAGGGTGATGTGCCGGTATGAAGTCTTCTTCGGTGACTGCTGCGTTTTTGTCCGGTGCCGGTGTTTGGTGGTAGGCTGGAATGTGATAAACCCTCGTGATAAAATACGACAGTTTCAAAGAAACAAATAAAATTAAAAAAGAGTTAAATAAAACGTACTCTTTTTATGCGTAGTTGAGCGCATAATGAGACAGAGTGCCGTGAGAATGATGGCAAACAACAGTGCTGCAGCCGCTACACCCACGATCAGCCAGATACCCAACTTGCTGATGTCTGCAATGCAAAATTGGCAGCTCGTTGATTTTGGCTCAGCCCAAGCGACTTCTGTCGTCGGCGGTGTAGGGTAATCTCGTTATTGCGAAACTCTTATCCTTGAACGAGATTTTTGTGCACGATCCAAAACCTTGCGGGCATGCTCACCATTCTGTGTGGTAAATATTCTCTGCATCTTTTCCTCAGCGCACATTGCTCATAAGTTACTGACAAAGTAATCGCACATAGATCTGCGAAACATCACCCACCCTTTAATCCGCTCATAGGTTGTCCACTGCCCGTGTTGCCAGCATCTCTCTGCACATCAATTTGTGGTCCAACCAGTCCGAATGGTGCACCAACATCGGACATTGTGAACACTGATGAGTCACGCAAACCACAACTGCCATTGGCTGGTGCATTGTTGAGGAGGTCCAGACCACCGTCCGGCACCGAGGACAGTTGCATGTAGAACTCTGGGATGGTTGAATGCACAGTATAACCACTGGAAGAAGGAGAAGTCGGAAAGCTTCTCGCTTAGGTGCTGTTGCACGTGACCATCTTTATAGTGACGTTGCCTCTCTGTGCATGCATAACAGTAGGTTGGTTTTACAATTTGCCCATCCTATTATCTGTTCACAGCGAGGATTTTTTATGCTGTGGTGGTGACCAAGAAATCCGAAACCAGATCCCTATAAAATAATAACGAGTTGCCGCTTGATCATTTTTACACTTATTATTATGCACATGGTATTGTAGCAGCAGGGAAAATTGCCTATCTTCCCCTGGTCGAAAATGATAATTCAGAACGTTTTCCTTGAAAATCAGGCACATTCCCTGAGACTGACCAGAAATACAGCCATTTTGTATTGCACGGTCTGTCTTCTTGCTGTAGCTGATCTCAACCCTTGACAACATTGGCGGTACGAGCTTTTCAGTTGAAACATCAGCCAGTTGCGTGATATTGTCCAGCTGGAAAGAGGCGTGGTTGCGATTATAATTGCTAAAGCAACCATTCTATAATAAATAAGAAAGCGAAAATTTAACAAACCTGAATCCTCAAGCGTTTTCCGTCATCGATCGCATCAAAAGCCATGAAGTGCTGCCGCATTGTGAACGGAATCAGTGGAAAAACTGAAAAGTTAAAAAAGGCAATAGATGTTATTTTAATATAATCGATATCATTTCAGAACACTCACATTTAGCCAGGCCGTTGTAATAAACCGACAGGCCCATCTCTGACACGCACAACTCCAGTTCTGGTGATCTGAAAGCAACAAATCAGGTGAAAAAGACACAAACATAACAAGATAACAAAACATAAATAAACCGACTTCAGAATCGAGTTGAACCGAATCCATGGGCAGACGAGGAATGGTTTTGTGGGCTGTTCGTAGCGCGGCAATTTGAATGTCAGCCAGATTCGTTGCAGTTGTGGCAGTGGGGACGACCTGACAGCTTTGCCCAGATCAGCTGGGTTGATCACGTGCGCTGAGTCTGTTGATAGTGATAGCATTGGCATTGAATGCTGCTCGGCGGAGGAACACTGCTGAGGGTTGACCGATGCGCGTGCCATAAATACGGAAGCACAATCGCACACTGCTGATTTCTGTGACCAGTCGGGTTGACAGCGGGTGGGTGGCTTGCAGGATTGGCAGTGCACACAGTCCTTCGACACTGCAACATTGACAGTTGTGTATGCATTTTTATGTGGAAAGCTTGTTGTAAATTTTTAATTCTGTAACACTGTCTGTATATTTAATTCTACACTGCATGTGCACATTAAATAATCCGTAGAGCGAACAATCCGCCTTTGCTGTTCTGATTCTCAATCAATATAGCCAGCCACGAACGGGCGGTGTACCGGGTCATCATCAGATGACGACGTAACCTCAAAAACACAATTCCTGCATAGATTATAAAAACAGAGAGACTAATAATAAAACAAACTTCGGCATTCGCACTGAGGGCACCATCCCGTGAGCGAACCATTGCTGCTGTATCTACAATTCACGTTGTCACAAACTGACCGGTCACAGTCTTCCTCGTGTCCTTGAACATCGAGTTGGTCGTGGCATAGGCAGCATCCAATGACGTCACCGTGCCTCCAACGAATACAGCCCTGATGCAGCCCCTGTACGGCGGCAGGATGTTTGTCCGTGTGGTGCCCCATGCATCGTCATCGTACAGGCCTGGGATGCTTAGGGGCACACCACCAACGAATGTGGCTCGCTCGTGCACTGCACTGTAGATGATATGGTCGTAGATGTTGTAGGTTTGGTCTGAAACATGTGCCCGTGTTTGACTTGAGTTTGGAATCAGGCTCGGGCTAAGGCTAGTAAAATCGGGATTGCACTTCCTGCTTAGGATCAGACTGGACTTGAGCTTAAAAATTGGAGGCCTGGCCCTAAACTTAGGCTTGCTATAACTCGATGATAAAAGCGGGCGTTTTTCAGGTCCAGGGTATGGAAGATGTTTGCAATGGAGTACCGGGCACCAGTAATATCGGTCGCTGTGCAAATCCTTTCACGATGCGATACGTGGACCGGTAACCACATACCTTCAGCACCCTTGCTGTCCAAGGTTCGCAATTGACACAGTCTGCCTCTGGTGCCCAAAAAGTGCATGCTATTGTGTTGAAGCAGGGTGACGGTATGCCATTTCATATTGTCCACACCTGAAAACGGTAACAGATTTGTACGTCGGCCTCGTAACAAATTTATTTAAGGGTTCTGACATGGACGTACTCGTTGTAGTTATTGACACAAAAATGGCACTCGGGAGGAACTTATTGCTATGTATGTAGCTGCAACAAAACTCGAATTTCGCGCCACCCAGCTGTTCACTAACAGAGGGGATACCAGAGGGCAGACCACGGAAGAATAACAAACGACACCAAAAATGAATAAGCGCAAACAGAAGCTGAGACAGGGTCCAAACCTTCCGTCACCCTGAGAAAACAGGTTTTGCACTGAATTGACTGCGACGGCTTGTCACAAATGGCCGCATGCAGATGGTAGGAGTCGTTGAAGAATATTTGCATCGTCTTGAACTTCAAAGGCCCGGCCGACTCTTGGTCGGGTCGCACGTAGGCCCAAAGCAGAAGGCCGGATTTCTGGAAAATCATATATGAGTTTCTTTAGCTTTCATTATGCCAGTCTTCAGAAAAATTTCAACTTTTTTTCAGTTTGTAAATAAGCCAACCGCGCTGGTGCGAAATGTCAGCGATACGCCCTTGTTGAACGTCGTGTGCGGGTTGGTGAGCCGAAGTCGCAGCAAATTGTCTCCGTGCTCTGAGCCGTCGAAATTATAGCCGATCTTGTCGTCTGTGATGACAGCAACAAGAATATACTATTATTCCTAATAACTGAAGATTTTCCTAAGTTTGATTGCACAGTTGAAGAGGGTACATAAGTCAGTCCTCATTGCTTACCAATATTTTCCTGTGGACAGAGCAGTCTTCGATCATCCAACTTTGTACTGTCGACTACCGGTGCAGTGCACACTGTACATTCACTGCCGTCACAGAGTGGCTGGTCGTTCTGCAGTTGTCGTGCTCTGGAGACAAAGATTTTAAAGTTTTTGATATTTAAAAAAATAAAAAACCAATGGAACTAACTGTGCGCCACAATACACATCGCCGTTTATTGTCAGTGAGCCGAGATCGTATCGTTGTCTGAAAACAAACTGGCTGATGTTTCACGCTGATGCATCAAGTCCATCTGTTGACAACAGCCAGTGCACTCCCTTTATGGTGGCATGATCGGGCGCGACCGGCATTTCAGTCACCAAAACATTCAAATCGCGCTAGTTTGAAATGTGCCTTAATCTGTGTCCAGAGATTGCCAAGACGGCACCCATTATAAGGAGAGAGAAGACTGTACGAATACACACTGTCGGTTACTGTATCTACAGTATACCTGTTGTTCGGCTGTGGTGATGCCCTGAATATGATCGCGATCACTTCCGGCCGTGAGAGCACGTCAATCGCTCGATGTGTGTGTGACGCGTCGTCAACGGCAACGATTACTGACGTTCCTGGAACGCTTGTTGGCTGTGTTTTCTGGTTGTGCTCGAAAAAATTTATGGGTTTAGAACGATCAACAGGTTTGGCTGCTGAGAAACCACGGCTTTTTGTAGCAAACTATGATTGCGATTAACAACATACTCCGCAACTACAGCCATGTGATGCCAATACACGCGTCACTAATATTTTCATAAAAAGTATATTCTACCTTCCAACCGCATTTCAATCGTGTGCCATTTGCCATCGGCCATCAAACGTTCATTCGACACCGCATTACGACGTCGATACCCATTGTTCGCTTCGTTGGTCTCCAGCACAAGGAAGTAACCTGATTGGATATCAGTACGGTCTGGTTGTGATGTTTCACTACTCTTCAACTGGTGTGTTCGCAATGGACTGACCAAAAATCTGTGTCAAAATTGAGGATTATTTTTCGGTATTGTATCCGTTACACTACAAAGTAATCATGCATGTGGTGACGCTCACCATTCTCCACGCTAAACGTCACATCCCCGATGCCAGTGGTCGACGTTCTGATGGTCACAAAATTGTCAATGTTCCAATCAAACGTGCGCATCGCGAATCGCAATATCCGCGGCACCAGCGGACTCGATAGATTGAAATCAATCGATAATTGATCCGACGGCTTGCGGAAATTGAATCGGCAGTCGGGCGCTACTGAAAGGTGATTTTGTTGTGCTTCTTAGTGTGTTGCGTATGTTTGCTTTGGGCATAATTTATCAAACAGACACCTACTTTGTACAACCGGGGCTAAACTTGGTGACAAGAGCTGGTATGGGACAACACTGTCACATGACTTTTTTCTACTGAGAATATTTTCGTGATGTACCTACTTACCAATGCCGCCAATTTTAACGCCAGCCACAGTGTCGGTAGAGGAGGAGCAGCAAAATCACAGCCAGCCAACTTCAAAAAAGTCGTCTCATGAGCAATTAATTGGACTATACGTCAACACCGTTCAATAAGCAACAAATATACCATATCTTGACTAACAATGCCCAATCTGTTTGGCGCATCGCAGCAGCGACACAGTGAGATTGTAGGTGACAAAGGAATGTGTTTCGGGAATGATGTTCACCGGCACATGGGTCAACGTTAGCAGACCACCGTTGTGAGTACAGTCGGACTCTGTGATCGACAAAATGGTTAGAACTTTTTTATGTTTTTTTTGAAAAATTGTGGAATTTGTTCTTTTTTATTTGTGCAGTGTTCCTCTCTATGTTGACGCAATCGGGGCGCGACATATGAAACTAAGAGGTCAGCAGTAGACTGGGGACCGACATCCTTCGAAAATATTCACTCGGTATCCGAGATGGGGATTTCAAGCGTCATCGGATTTTGCTACAATACTTTTCAATAAATTTGGAATTTGCTCATCATTTTATTTTAATTAATTCACTAGATCTCACCATAGACAGTTTGCTTGGTCGAATCTGCCAGCTCAATCGTGAACAGTTTGGCACTGCGTTTGCGGAAATTGCTGAAATAGTGAGCAAGTCGTATTTTTGCATATGTACCTTTTCTATGCATATCTCGTTGAGAAACCAAAAATGTTACAAAATGTGTGTTAACCGAGCATTTACCCGTGACATTTCAACTGCATTGTCTGTGTACACCTGGTCGAGTCAGTCCACAGTGACCGCAGCTGAGCTGGTGTTAACCTGAAATGATTAGCTGATGTTTCACCAAGCGTGTGAGCGTGTACCTACATAACCATTTTGCTGTCATACTGTCAAACCATTTTTGTTGATTATAGATACGTGTGTTACTGTGTGAACGATATTGCGTTGTAGCGTCCACATGCATTCGTTTTCAAGGATAAAATCAAATTTGAACTTATACTGATCATTTCGAAATGTTATCGGATTTTCATCTTCTGCTGATAATCGGAATCTCATATTGCATTGTTTTAATAAGAGTAGCTATAGTCGAAATCGCAATTAATAACTGACCATGTATGTGAGTCTTAGTTCCTGATCATGACTTTATGGATATTTTATCATATACAGCTCACCACACCATACAATTTTCTTGGTGGTTTTCTTGCAATAAACTATCGAGTCTAAAACGTGTTATATACATAGGGGACATCCTGGTTATCACGCAGCTTTAAAGAGCCCTCCGCATTCAGATTGAAATAAATTTACACTCCGCCCCTCCTCAAATATTTCCGAGTGGTTCCGAGTTACCCCTTTCCAGTGTTCAAGTCGATGCCAAGCATTTTACGCTCTCGGCAGGGCTCAGATTTCCACTCTTTCACAAACAAATATTTTCACAAAAATCTGCGTTGGAACACTGCAAACACACAAGCCAAGTGATACGATATCCCATGAGGGTAAACACATGCCGCCAGCTTGACGTTGCCGGCAAGAGGGGCCTAAAGTGCCCCTAAATGTTGAAATGGACAGTTATAGTATGGGATGCTATTGAAAATGTTTGTGCCGTGCACATCAGCACAGGAAATTCAGCTTCGTGCAAGATTTTCATGACCTTTGCCTGTGTATATACATCATATGCGAGCGTGGTCCTGTGCTTATACGCGCGACACCAATATTCTCGAGGTTACAACATGGCACTGGTGTCAAAAGCATACGCACTGCCTTTGGATGCAGACGCAGATTTTGGACTAAGATGGATATAGTGTGTTCAGTTAGATGATAGAATGAAGTTTGAGGTTTATCATGTGAAAATAAGGAAAGATGCTGCGAATATATAAAAAGACCAATTCATCAAACGTCAGAACACTGGATAGAAAATAAACAGATCTCTGGGTTGGAATCTTTTGCTTGACGAACTATAAAGATGAGATCAGACAGGGTTCCAAATCGAAAACTGCCGTGAGAACTTTAGCCTGTAGTAAGAGACTGGAAGCGGTGCACCAAGCCTTCGTCAGTGCCAAGAAACCAGAATATATGACAGAGAGACTAGGTGGACTGAATTAAACACGAAGTACATAAGTTTAAACTGGCAAGCGCAATCTTAGTCGAAGTAATTGGACTGAGAATGAGTGAGCCTGGTCCCCATACCTGAAACCTATACCTTACAGTAAAGATTCAAGAAAAATAAAAAACTGCAAGAAGATCGAACTCACTGATACTGTACGCCAAACGTGCCACCTCGTCTCCTTTCATCGTCAACCTCAACTCCCAAAGTATCGGCTGCGTTTCTCACAATTGTCTCCACCTCAGGGGTTCGAAGTTCACGTTCCACCTGTTTAAGCTAGGGTTCATGTTATGATCAGGTTACTGGGTGGTCAGTGGGCTAGCTGGTGTGACCTCTATGCGTTCTGCACTGCGTTCTCTTAGTAGTGACATGATCCGCACTTTCGGTCACCATGAGGGATACTCTTTATCTTTACGTTACAAGGGTTAAGATTACAAGCACAATATGGAGCGTTTCACTATGAAGATGATTACACTGTTTTGCTCGCTTGCACTGTTTTCTGGACAATTATTGGCCAAACGTATTCATACCGATGAGGCCTGGCACCTGACCTGTCTAGGTACATCATCCACACATCTTAGGCTCAAAGCTCAGGCCTCGTACTAGGCTGAATTAAAATATTACCAACCTGTGCGTTCGGCATCTGACATTGCAGATTGACTAGTTGACCACTGATGAGCACCGGGTACACCCCGGACACGTGGGCACCTGACATGTAGTGATGCGCACATGAAGTGAACGTGCATTGAGCTGGAATGTGGTATGGGGTTATGATTGTATAAAGCACTGCAGACAGGTCATAGCGGAGTTTTCCACTTACAGCCTATGCTGTGTTTCGTGATCATTTCTTATGGGTTCCGTTTTTCATGCCCCAACTCTGATCTTTTTTCACACACTAATATTTTCACACTTTTAATTTGGTTTGCAAAACACATGGCATATTTGCGTATATGGCATACAGATCCATAAATATTTTCACACAGACAAGAATATTGTACCATGTCATCCGATTGTAATAAACCTTGAAGCATCAACAGACCGCGCATGTGTACCAGAGTGTCATCCACAAGACCAAGCGAGCGTCTATAATTATATGGGCTTGTGCATGCATGGGTGTACTGGAAGCAAGGTGGAGGAAAATATTTCATAATCATATTGAGTCTCGGGCTCGGCCCCCAAACACTGTAATTGTGTTTATTACACTCTTGCTGGCTTGTTATTGTTGTTGTTATGGTGTCATTACAACAGCCATAAACAGAAATGCTGTGAAGCGTATTTTCTTGAAATGGTGTCAGTCCAGCTGAGTATATTAGACACTTCACTTGATCACTTGCCTTTCAGGCCACTCATGACATTTCTGTTTGTTGGTTGGGCGTTTTGTGCAAACGACAGACCGACTCCGCGGTTCCTCTGATGGTTTTGGGATGATTGGGTTTTTGACTCCGTCCAGATCAGAAAGAAAATGTTTAGGTCCATCCCTCGCAGTACATTCAACCCTCAGTTTTGCACATTGCTGTTTCAGTTTCACACGATAACCACACCACACGCGTCATTCGCCTCAATAATAAAACATCATCAGCAAATAAAGATACAGATGAAAGAAACAAGTATTTACGATCAGCGAGAGAGTGTGACAAGGCAAAAAGGCGACAATGTGCACCTTGTTGGTATGACAGGATTGGTTTCGGAAGACGTATACATACAAGACCGCACACTTTCGTAACTTCGGTCCTCAAAGTTTCTTACACTTTTATTCACGTATGTGAGCAAATGGTGTCCGGATTTCCCTCAAATTGCAGAGCAATGTGCCAGTAATAATAACCAATATCATCAATAAAGACTACAGTATCAATGTGTGTGTGAGTGCGCGTTGTGTAAATATAAAATCGAAGGTGACGGTAATACGCAATGAGCAATGATGTTGCGGTTGAGGTGATTACACGACAGATACGTACTTTGGTTCAAGTGTTTTCTGCAACTCATCCGTGCAACATTTCACACCTTGTTGCTTAAGATTGCTCTAAAATTGTCAGGCAGTTTGCGGCCTCATTTTAATAAGCCACGAGAATTTTGCATGCCATTCATTGTGTTTTTTGCGTGTATCCGGGTCCGTGCTTGAACTTGAAACTCTCAGCCAAGTGTGAATAAGCACACAGTATCCCTTCTCTTGCGCTCAGGCCCTTGAGGTCTACCTCACCAACTCAACGACTACTAAACCACGATTAAATCGGATATGATATTGAAACTATGACGCATTTTGGGATGTACTTTAAGGCTGCGCGTATACTTATTCCGCGGAACAGAAAGAACAGGTAGAGGAACGATCGCTTCTGCCAACTGAAGTGCGTTCTGCTCGAGGAATTGTTTATGTTTTATCAGACTGATGTTGCGGTACCAGTTTAGGAAACAACCGAAAAATTAAAATATTTGGTTGGCTCAAAATGCTCGTTCCTCCACCGACTTCAGTACGTTGAAAGTGGAGGAACAGTCATTTTGCTTCAACCGTATGTGCGCTTGTCATCAAATTCGTGGTGGCTGCGCCTGGCGACCAAGCTAAAGCTGTTGTTGTTGACCTGTTGGTCAAGGATTTTCGCAGTTAGCAGAAACGTTCGTTCCTCCACTCGTTCTTTTTGTTCCGCGGAACGAGTATACGCGCGCCTTTATTGCTATTTTTATATATTTTCATTCAGTCCGGCCCACAACGGCAAAGCGGCAAAGGTGTTCATATTTGCAAAATAATGCGACATACGTACATTTTTTGTATATGCCGTGAGTGTGCAAAGCGGCATATGTATAAGCGCACAAAAAGACATAAAAGAGATTTTCACTGCGCGAACATACATGCTGTAGATTCACACAAGCCAGAAACTTTCACACCAACAAAACAGTGATATGTATACATTATAAA
>JASAMV010006674.1:0-38840 GCA_030248065.1 Rhynchonema sp. JSB1_4
TGTCCATACTGGGTCTTGTGGACACGCTTGTAGACAGTTTTGGACAAAATGTCCTCTTGATCAGTTATACTTGGATGAGGACAAGTATGAATTTTAATATGAGGCATTAATTTTAGACGCATTGTATTGATTTTGCAATGCAGAAACTTGTTTATTAATTTTCAACCGCGGCGTCATTACAGAAAAATCATGCTTTTTCTCTTTCTTTAATTTTGATATGGGTTCGCTTATGGACAAAAGGACACTTTTGGACAGTATGGGTCTGCTACACGACCCACACTGCAGAATGTCCTCTATGCAACAAATGTCCTCAAACCCATTTGTCCACATGGGGACGGGTCTAACTCACCTTTACTGTATGTGTGGGCGTGGTAGATTATGATGCCAGACAAACAACAAACTAAACCTAAAATAACCGAAATCTCATCGGATTAGAGAAAGAGACCGCGTCAACATTCGTATAAATTATATATCCCAATGCTGAACATTTGCACACAGAAAGATCGCGTCGACGAATACGGTTAGCGAATCAGTTATCGTCGCATGATTACTAATAGTTACAGTTACATTTACCTAATTACACTCGCTGTCACAATGGTTACAGTTACAGTTGCACTCACAAGCTCTTTACCTTTCCACACACGTCGGCAGCACCCAGGCCTGAGTTGACTTCGCTCAGTTGATTTCGTCCGGGTTCGGCGCAGTCGATCTTGTTTTCGTCTGCATATATGTAACTCGCACAAACAGGTTTTTCAGGTTCAAATAACAAAAAGTGCCTATCATCGACCACCTTTCGGCATGGTGCAATTTGAGCAAATGAAACAGTCGATTTGGTCCTCCATGGTACCATCTTGAGCTCTCAGTGTCGCAACAAATAAACCGAAGAAGACAAGTTTCAACAACAACATTTTGTCAATTATTGAGTGATTTTAGCTGACGCGGGAGGGTTGCCGAACACGGAAGGATGTGAGTGAACTGTTCCACGTTTACAAAAACTTGGATTAGAATTTCCTTGGGCCAGACGACAAAACCACGTGTTCCGTTATGGAAAATGCTGTTTTGCAGTTATTTTCGTGTTTCGGCCCACTCCGATTTATGATCTGTCAAGCTGTCACCCTGATTTTATGAATTTGTTTATGGTGGACAAAAGCTTTGCGTTGAAATGTGCTAATTCAGGTGTGAAAAACAAGGATTAGGGACAACCGCGCGATTGCAAATCACCGTGGATGTAAATGTTATCACAAAGACCAAGGGTTTAAAATCCGACTTGGCCTACAGCCCTTGTCATTGCCAAATTTAAGCTATGCAGAGCAATAAATGAAGCATTCGGCACAGAAAACACAAAAGTTTGTTACACGTGATCAGAACTGGTACACATCATGAGCATGAGCAAAAAAGTATTGCAACAATGACAATTACATAAGACAAAATTCAGAAATGAATGAGATTCTTACAAAACAATTTATTTTTTTCACCTCGCACCCATCCACGTAAACACCAAGCTGCCAATCAGCGCCACCCATCCCGCCCCGCCCCAACCCCCCGTTGCTCCATTACATTCATCCGAATCACAACAACAAAATTCCGTCTCGTTTTCGGTCCAACAAGCGTCCTTGCCACCGGTGCATTTCGATGAAGTCCAACACGCGCGCGTCACCGTGCCGTTGTAGGTCATCTGCAGAGCAAGGTGATGTTTCAAAATGGATGCTTTGGTTAGTTTTAATCAGCTTCATCTCGACTTTCGGCTTAACGTTAGGCCTGAGGTTAGTGTTAGGCTTCTGTTGGTATTCTGGTCCGTGTAGGCATTAGCACCGAGCCGGAACGTCTGAACCTGAAGTAGAGGTTGCCGAACAAAATGAGACCGATATCTTTTGTTATCGGCTTAAACTCCATTAATGTGCTCGCATTTTAAAAGTTTTCCCAGTGGAAAATATTGGGTCAAACCCAATCGCGATCCACGCTTTGGCATACACAAAACCTCTGAACGAAGTACAGGTGCCCCCACGCCGTACCCTTATGTACATACCTTCACACACGTGTCGGCTTCTCCATTGATGGCGACCATCATATTGACAGCCCTTGAGCACATTTCCGGTCCCTTTTTCGGGGGCACGGAGCAATCGTTGCACACAAAACACGACATTTCACTTTTGACGTGAAAAATCAATGCGCCGAGGATTACACACAGGCAGAAACAGAACGTTGTTGGGTGGTTCATGACTTTTGACTGGACAGGATAATACTTTCCATGGATATTTTTGAAAGTAAGCCCCTCAAGGTGAGATTTGATATTGCCAAAAGTTTGGTAAGGGCACAAGGAAAAGGTTGAATACGAGAGTATAATAAATGCTGGGAGTTAAATGACGTTTTAGTTGGCCGAACTCATTTCGGATTACGAGTTTCAATCGTCATGGTATACTTTGTGGACTTTTGTACCTGGAAACAACGAAAATCATGTGGACTGTATTTATATGACGATGCCGACAACAAAGGGCACAACACATATACACAAAGTAGTGCATCGCTGTCGTCATGACCACATGGTCGCATTGCGTTTGTGCATTGACGTGCTTGATTGCTGTGTACGAAATCGTGACAATATCATGCCCAATGTATAGATGCCACTAGATGTGGGTTCACCCCGTTGCTTGGTTTTTGTTTGTGTGCGAGTTTTGCCATGCGCGGTATTAGCACACTGTTTTGTTGGCCATGTTTCATCAGTCGAAAGAAGCTCGTTTTACACTTGGTAGGCGATTTCAAAACATATATAATATACAGGAAGCACGGGAAAAGGGATATTATGTACCTACAGGATAATCGTAGTTGAACATTGAGAGGCACTCAGCATTATTTTTGTGTTAGAATTTCGTGTGGTAACTTTATTGGACGGATAAGCCACAAACTCATTTTTGCTTGAGGTGCGTTTAAATATACGGCCAGTGCACGAGCGCTTTTTGTAATCAGGCTGAACTCCAGGTTGCGCCAATTAATCTTCCGTGACTCATTCGTCGAAGAAAACCAGCAGACAAAATTCTAGCACAAAAAACAATACAAAGTGCTCCGAACGATATGTACATATGTAGTTACAATGAGTCTCTCAAGGTTCAACAGCGGACGAGATCCAGGGTCACAAAAAGGTCTCCACAATCGTTGGGTCACCCTGTGGAGCGTACCAGGCATGGGGGTCAATATACGCCTTTTTCGTCTTCGCGTTAGTCCTCCCTGATACTGTAGATTTGGGATTGGAAAAAATTTGTAGTTAGGGTTGGGACCAAAGAGGGTAATTTTGGTCGAGCAATCCAAATATGGGGTTGGTTTTCATTTGGTCGTAGGACCCCTTAAAAGGCGTGTAAAGGGGTCTACACCATTTTGGGTTTCATATCTCACCGATTTGGTACAAAACTGGCATCCGAAAGACTTGTTTAGGCACTGAATCATATTAATCCCTTAAGGCGGTGATAACGGTATTTCATTAAGGCTGATATTCAAAAGCCAAGTTGAAATTCTGATACAGCGTTCGAACTTCCAGACCCCAGTTGCTCCCGGACTGTCACCAATTTTTTCCGACCCACTATACTTTATGTATAGGGGAGGGGCAAGGATAGAGTGAAAAAAGGCCTATTGGCACCCATGTCTGGAGCGTATATACTAACATAACTTGAAGTTTCGTAGGTATTTTACATACAATACACGAGTCCAGGTAGCGTGCAGACAGGGGATAAGTTGCAACCGGTACAGAAAATGTATAGTTATTGTACCTAAGGATTGTCAAAGTCGTGTCATAACAATATGCTGCTGTCCATGATGCTGAGGCTCGAAACCATTATTCGCATACGGGGTCTTAACATACGGCTGTGAAACATCGTTGCCAGATTTCGTCGTTTTGTGTCCGAGCTGAGTGTACAGCCAACTGGGATTATCCATCCAATCAACATCGAAACCCTCTCCGTCCGTAAGTTGTTTATAAATCGGTCTCAACGCTTTCAAGTCACGACAAGGTGCGGTTAGTGGCAGATCGGTCCATCCCCTCATTAGATATTCAATGATGATGCGCTCGTATATGGCACTGACAATGCCTGAAATTGAAAGGGAGTTTATACAAGAGAGTGCGAAATTTGTAGATGTTGATGCAGACCTATGTATGTAGGTACGTACACTACTTTATGAAACATTACAAAAGGTACAGGGTAACCGAACCTGATGTCACCCCTAATACGAGTGTTAGTACGCGAAACGACATGGGGATGGTCTTCATTGCCAACTGAAGAAACTTCTGCAACCATTCGGGTGGGTAGAGAGTGCACCTGCAAGATTATGATGATCGGCTTTGTTGGCAATGTACCATGTAACAGGATGCAGCTTGTTTTCGTGAAGATCGTAATTAATTTTGTTATATTTTGGGTTCAAATGCCGACACAAACACAAACAATGGACGCACTATTTGCGGTCCGCTTTGCAGTGCGCACGAAACATTTTGTCATGCCACTGTTTATATATCATTCATGCCCATCGATATTCCGTATTATATGATCAGGATAACGCAGTTGTGGGCACAGTGTGGTTGCTTTTTATTGATGACAGTCACAATACTCACCAGACAGAAATAGCGGCCACAATAGCCAGTGAGCCACATAGCCAATAATTGGTCCAGACAGGTCTGCGATGCGGTTTGCCACTTGAGAAGATCAGTGCCAAGGCGATGTATTGGTAGCATGACAACAGGAATACGGTGGCACCTGGCAACATTGGACAATGGAGACATATTTACATATATGTATATTTCCAATTGACGATTGGCACAACGACAATTCAGTGTGATATCAAACAGCGTGACGCATTTCCCAGGTACGTACTGTTATATGGAGTGTAATTATCGGAACGGAGTTAACGTCGGTGTAAGCTGCTTTGCGTAAGCATGAAACATTGCCTGGTGCGTGCTAACCTGCTTTAATTCAAGTTTACAACAAGCGTTGTATGTAGTCGAGCTTACACCGACCTTACACCCAGCCGATGTTTATACCGTTGCGTTTCGAAAATATACCACCCATGGGCGTTATCATGAATGTGGCCGGAAATCAAGGGACAATCTACGCATCCAGATGTAGACCGTTGAATTTGCACGAAATGGGTATCAGGTAACAAACACAAAAAACGCTGACTACTGCTGTCATCGAGCTTGTCTTTGTCTGAACATCGGTCAATGCAGCCTAACGATCTTTATTTCGAGCAATCCTTGCGGCATGTAGCTCTTTTTTACTACACAACAACGTCACCTTGCTTATTCTCCGAAGTTGTGTTCGCCACGCACCAACAAACTACTGTATCTGTAGTATGTATACGCTGTTTCCAGACGCTTTCTGCAGATTTACATAGTACCTACATCCAACGGGCTTGTGTCGTGCGTGATCACTGAGCCCAACAACACGCACAAAGTTTTATTACAGAAGAAAAGTAGTTTATGGCCGTAAATATACTTCACTTCAACAAATTTATGCTTCTGCTTGTTTCAAAGTCAGCCCACCTTGTAAGGACATGAAATGTCGCTCATCGTCCTTTGGTGGGTTGAACGGAACGAACCAACTTTGTTGGGTGGTTAGCCAGAAGATCAGACTCTGCAAAAACGAATTAAGGTTGCTGTTTCAAATTTGTTCAGTAGAAAAGGGCGCTAAGCAAGAGCATCGCGCTTTTCCATATATCTAGCTATTGTAGGTACATTAGTGTTGTTTCTACTCAGTTTTTTATCGCAAAGGCGAACTCAAGCCCAGTCTCCTGCTTTTCAGCCGGCTCGGGATGCAAAATAGAAAACTGCAGTCGCTTTTTGGTCTGAATTTCTTTAGCATACACTGTTGCCGATTTTTTTCTCAGATTTAGAATGTTGTTTTTCTACATTTGTGTGTTCGAAAAGGTATGTATAGTTTGGAGGGAGATTATGTATAAGACAACCCTCCTTGAAGCCAGGCCGCAACGCGCAGTGTCGGAGAAATCTTTTGCATATGGAATGCCGGCGCGCTAATGTACCCGAAGCATGGAAGATGGTAATTTCGATTATTGCGTTGTCTTCTCTTTCAGCTCGGCGTGTTCCCTGATGCATACTGTCGACGATATATGAGTTTAATCAAGCCCCCGGCAAAGAACAGATTCATTGCTGCAGCATGCCTGAATAATGTCTTCAAAATTCTTAGGTATTTTTCTCAACTTATGGCCAAAACAAGATTTCACAGCGGACCGTACGTGGCGGTGCCCAATATACATATGTTTTGCCGCCGGTGAATATATCCAATGTTCCCAGCTCAAGCTGTGAGAGTCCATCAAAATGAGCAAAAAACTCACCCCGCTATAAAATTCATCAAGTACTGTATTTTTTTATCTTTGTGCGTGCTTTACCATCAGACTCTGGGACCTGACGGCAGGCATGCCTGTCTGTGAAGTTTTCACGTGCAGTTTTGAAGTTCAAGGACCGCAACTTGACACCATGGTGATTGTCGCATGTTTTTAATAACTGTTTATACCTGCACAATACGTATTTGGCACTTGTGTATCGCTCAAGGCATCGCTCGTTACTGGTGTTTAACACGGTCTATGTGCAGGTGCAATTCATTTTAGTTTCTCTTCACCCACGATGATACATACACGCTCTCAGGATGACAGAAATCCCGGCGGTATAGGCTCTGTTTTGCTTTCCTGTGTCTACGGTCATTAAAACAGCTGAAGAGCAGGGTTTTAAGCGGGAGTGAATCAAAAACAATATATACATGCACATGCCGTGCTCGGTTGCATTGTTGACATCAGGGTTTTCTACGATCAAACTGGCCAAATTAATTTTCCTGGGAATCTTCGCCTAACGAACCTGAATCGTTTGCTCTGACGTTAGTCAAAACGGCGGCTTTTCTACTCTTCTCGCCAACGCGTTCATCCACTACTGTTTACATATAATTTTTCTAAATTCTTCTGCGACAAAAATTCAAAAAAGAAGCACATTTGAGTGCCAGCTGTTGCGGCGGCCCGTGAACAGTGAGCAATATACATATGTAGATGCACTTGTCAGTCACCACAAGTCATGCCAAAGCTGCAGCAGGACTACCAGGCATCGTATAAAAGCGGCATCATGGCTGAACAAATATGACATCAGTAAGTTCCCTGCTTTGTGTATACATGCCTACATAATGTCTTGGCTCTGAAATGACATAGTCAATAGTGATTGACATCGTTCCTTCTTACGGCCCATAAGCTATGATGACTGGTTGGAGGAACACATTTGCGTTGAGCTGTTAGAACAGCTGAGCGAAACAGTGGATCATATCGTCTATTTCTCTCACTCAAAATAACGAGTGTTCTTTCTTTTGTGGTTCGCGGGCACTTGTTTGATCCTCGACTGCCCCGACTTTTTTTCACCGCATCAAAATACCATGTTTTGTGCCGATCTGGGATATATCAGCCAGGGTCCATGCCTATGATGACCAAGCAGTGTAGTTTCTGGGGGAGCTATGTAGTCCACTTGGGTGCGCTATCTCTCCCTCAGGTGGTACACTATCCCCCTATCTACACCTCCGGGTGCACTATCTCCTCAATTTTTTCCTCCTCAATTTTTGCCTAAAATGGGCAAATTTAGACCTAAATAGGTATTGGTAGGCTCAAAATTATAAGGTCAATGTTGTAAAAAATCGCCAAAATACCCTTTTTATGGGAAATTTTCTAAAAAGGGACAAAATGTAGGTTAAAATTTTCACCTCAAAAGTGACTGTTCCTACATTTAGGTCTTCCCTCTTCCCCCTCGGGGAGAAAACTATCTCCCCTCCGAAAAAACGAAGGGTCCGCTGTCTTCCCCTCCGAACCAGGAACTAATGTATACACTGCCTATGTAAGTAATGTTTGTGTCTACATACTGTAGCTTCGCTTTTGTCACGCAACAGACGACTAAGGTTTTGTAACGAGCCCTTATCCCACAAGTCTGCATCAATAAGACCAAAACATATAATAACGGCACGGACTCAATTTTCTGAACAGCCCGCCAAGGTACCGCCGCATAGATGGCATATTATTAAACTGTATAGTTTGCTTATTTTTTGAACTTTTGGTGTCTCATCAGAACGTTCTGGGATTCCATGCTCATTGACAGGTGTATAACGCAACACGCCCACTCCTACTATTACTGTATTATTATACATAGTGTGTACACACCGTCAAAGTTTGATTTTCGCAAAGTTTGGCGGGCCACGATAAGCACATACATACTTACACAAGAAAGAAAAATGCCCCAAGGGGCATAAAAGAAATATGGTTCCCTGGCTGACTGGCATAAAAGAACGATACTAGCTTGCACCACTTTGCTGATGTTTCATTAGGCGCTGGAATAAACGTAAGCGTGTTCTGAGCTGTTTGATACCGAACAGTAGACATTGAACCATATTCCCGGCGCGTGCTGTCTTGCCACCAGAGACACAGGGCACGGAGATATTGAAAGATTGCAATATTCTCTTTACTCCTCTCCTTGTTGAACCATCGTGCGCAACCGAAGACTGCACAGTTACCGTCGTGAGGTTGAAAAGAAGAAACAGTTGCCTAAATATGTGGGTTTGCACGAAAGTTTCGATATCGGCTGGGTGTTGGTTCAAAAGAGTTCGCGCCGGGAATATGGTTCAATGTCTACTGTTCGGTATCAAACAGCTCAGAACACGCTTACGTTTATTCCAGCGCCTAATGAAACATCAGCAAAGTGGTGCAAGCTAGTATCGTTCTTTTATGCCAGTCAGCCAGGGAACCATATTTCTTTTATGCCCCTTGGGGCATTTTTCTTTCTTGTGTAAGTATGTATGTGCTTATCGTGGCCCGCCAAACTTTGCGAAAATCAAACTTTGACGGTGTGTACACACTATGTATAATAATACAGTAATAGTAGGAGTGGGCGTGTTGCGTTATACACCTGTCAATGAGCATGGAATCCCAGAACGTTCTGATGAGACACCAAAAGTTCAAAAAATAAGCAAACTATGTATGTACAGTTTAATAATAATATGCCATCTATGCGGCGGTACCTTGGCGGGCTGTTCAGAAAATTCAGACAGTCCGACTGCCGTTATTATATGTTTTGGTCTTATTGATGCAGACTTGTGGGATAAGGGCTCGTTACAAAACCTTAGTCGTCTGTTGCGTGACAAAAGCGAAGCTACAGTATGTAGACACAAACATTACTTACATAGGCAGTGTATACATTAGTTCCTGGTTCGGAGGGGAAGACAGCGGACCCTTCGTTTTTTCGGAGGGGAGATAGTTTTCTCCCCGAGGGGGAAGAGGGAAGACCTAAATGTAGGAACAGTCACTTTTGAGGTGAAAATTTTAACCTACATTTTGTCCCTTTTTAGAAAATTCCCCATAAAAAGGGTATTTTGGCGATTTTTTACAACATTGACCTTATAATTTTGAGCCTACCAATACCTATTTAGGTCTAAATTTGCCCATTTTAGGCAAAAATTGAGGAGGAAAACATTAAGGAGATAGTGCACCCGGAGGTGTAGATAGGGGGATAGTGTACCACCTGAGGGAGAGATAGCGCACCCAAGTGGACTAGCTCCCCCAGAAACTACACTGCTTGGTCATCATAGGCATGGACCCTGGCTGATATATCCCAGATCGGCACAAAACATGGTATCAATATTTGATGCGGTGAACAAAACATGAGTCGGGGCAGTCGAGGATCAAACAAGTGCCCGCGAACCACAAAAGAAAGAACACTCGTTATTTTGAGTGAGAGAAATAGGCGATATGATCCACTGTTTCGCTCAGCTGTTCTAACAGCTCAACGCAAATGTGTTCCTCCAACCAGTCATCATAGCTTATGGGCCGTAAGAAGGAACGATGTCAATCACTATTGACTATGTCATTTCAGAGCCAAGACATTATGTAGGCATGTATACACAAAGCAGGGAACTTACTGATGTCATATTTGTTCAGCCATGATGCCGCTTTTATACGATGCCTGGTAGTCCTGCTGCAGCTTTGGCATGACTTGTGGTGACTGACAAGTGCATCTACATATGTATATTGCTCACTGTTCACGGGCCGCCGCAACAGCTGGCACTCAAATGTGCTTCTTTTTTGAATTTTTGTCGCAGAAGAATTTAGAAAAATTATATGTAAACAGTAGTGGATGAACGCGTTGGCGAGAAGAGTAGAAAAGCCGCCGTTTTGACTAACGTCAGAGCAAACGATTCAGGTTCGTTAGGCGAAGATTCCCAGGAAAATTAATTTGGCCAGTTTGATCGTGGAAAACCCTGATATGAACAATGCAACCGAGCACTATATTTTTTTGATTCACTCCCGCTTAAAACCCTGCCGTTGAGCTGTTTTGATGACCGTAGACACAGGAAAGCAAACAGAGCCTATACCGCCAGGATTTCTGTCATCCTGAGGGCGTGTACTGTATGTATGTATCATGGTGGGTGCGAAGAGAAACTGAAATGAATTGCACCTGCACATAGACCGTGTTAAACACCAGTAACGAGCGATGCCTTGAGCGATGTATAAGTGCCAAGTATTGTGCAGGTATAAACAGTTATTACAAACATGCGGCAATCACCATGGTGTCAAGTTGCGGTCCTTGAACTTCAAAACTGCACGTGAAAACTTCACAGACACACATACCCTGCCGTCAGGTCCAAGAGCCCGATGGTAAAGCACGCACGCACAAAGATAAAAAATACTTGATGAATTTTACAGCGGGGTGAGTTTTTTGCTCATTTTGATGGACTCTCACAGTTTGAGCTGGGAACATTGGATATATATTCACCGGCGGCAAAACATATATTGGGTACGTACGGTCCGCTGTGAAATCTTGTTTTGGCCATTAGTTGAGAAATATACCTAAGAATTTTGAAGACATGATTCAAACATGCGGCAGCAATGAATCTGTTCTTTGCCGGGGGCTTGATTAAACTCATATATCGTCGACAGTATGCATCAGGGAACACGCCGAGCTGAAAGAGAAGACAACGCAATAATCGAAATTACCATCTTCCATGCTTTGGGCACATTAGCGCGCCGGCATTCCATATGCAAAAGATTTCTCCGACACTGCGCGTTGCGGCGGCCTGGCTTCAAGGAGGGTTGTCTTATATCTCCCTCCAAACTATATCTCTTTGAACACACAAATGTAGAAAAACATTTCAAATCTGAGAAAAAAATCGGCAACAGTGTATGCTAAAGAAATTCAGACCAAAAAGCGATTGCAGTTTGCTATTTTGTATCCCGAGCCGGCTGAAAAGCAGGGGACTGGGCTTTGAGTTCGCCTTTGCGATAAGAATAGTAGAAACAACACTAATGTGCCTAGATATATGGAAAAGCGCGATGCTCTTGCTTAGCGCCCTTTTCTGCTGAACAAATTTGAAACAGCAACCTTAATTCGTTTTTGCAGAGTCTGATCTTCTGGCTAACCACCCAACAAAGTTGGTTCGTTCCGTTCAACCCACCAAAGGACGATGAGCGACATTTCATGTCCTTACAAGGTTGGCTGACTTTGAGACAAGCAGAAGCATAAATTTGTTGAAGTGAAGTATTTTTACGGCCATAAACTACTTTTCTTCTGTAATAAAACTTTGTGCGTGTTGTTGGGCTCAGTGATCACGCACGACACAAGCCCGTTGGATGTAGGTACTATGTAAATCTGCAGAAAGCGTCTGGAAACAGCGTATATACATACTACAGATACAGTAGTTTGTTGGTGCGTGGCGAACACAACTTCGCAGAATAAGCAAGGTGACGTTGTTGTGTAGTAAAAAAGAGCTACATACATGCCGCAAAGATTGCTCGAAATAAACATCGTTAGGCTGCATTGACCGATGTTCAGACAAAGACAAGCTCGATGACAGTAGTAGTCAGCGTTTTGTGTGTTTGTTACCTGATACCCATTTCGTGCAAATTCAACGGTCTACATCTGGATGCGTAGATTGTCCCTTGATTTCCGGCCACATTCATGATAACGCCCATGGGTGGTATATTTTCGAAACAACGGTATAAACATCGGCTGGGTGTAAGGTCGGTGTAAGCTCGACTACATACAACGCTTGTTGTAAACTTGAATTAAAGCAGGTTAGCACGCACCAGGCAATGTTTCATGCTTACGCAAAGCAGCTTACACCGACGTTAACTCCGTTCCGATAATTACACTCCATATACGTAACAGTACGTACCTGGGAAATGCGCCACGCTGTTTGATATCACACTGAATTGTCGTTGTGCCAATCGTCAATTGGAAATATACATACTGTATATGTAAATATGTCTCCATTGTCCAATGTTGCCAGGTGCCACCGTATTCCTGTTGTCCTGCTACCAATACATCGCCTTGGCACTGATCTTCTCAAGTGGCAAACCGCATCGCAGACCTGTCTGGACCAATTATTGGCTATGTGGCTCACTGGCTATTGTGGCCGCTATTTCTGTCTGGTGAGTATTGTGACTGTCATCAATAAAAAGCAACCACACTGTGCCCACAACTGCGTTATCCTGATCATATAATACGGAATATCGATGGGCATGAATGATATATAAACAGTGGCATGACAAAATGTTTCGTGCGCACTGCAAAGCTGACCGCAAATAGTGCGTCCATTGTTTGTGTTTGTGTCGGCATTTGAACCCAAAATATAACAAAATTAATTACGATCTTCACGAAAACAAGCTGCATCCTGTTACATGGCACATTGCCAACAAAGCCGATCATCATAATCTTGCAGGTGCACTCTCTACCCACCCGAATGGTTGCAGAAGTTTCTTCAGTTGGCAATGAAGACCATCCCAATGTCGTTTCGCGTGCTAACACTCGTATTAGGGGTGACATCAGGTTCGGTTACCCTGTACCTTTTGTAATGTTTCATAAAGTAGTGTATACGTACCTACATACATAGGTCTGCATCAACATCTACAAATTTCGCACTCTCTTGTATAAACTCCCTTTCAATTTCAGGCATTGTCAGTGCCATATACGAGCGCATCATCATTGAATATCTAATGAGGGGATGGACCGATCTGCCACTAACCGCACCTTGTCGTGACTTGAAAGCGTTGAGACCGATTTATAAACAACTTACGGACGGAGAGGGTTTCGATGTTGATTGGATGGACAATCCCAGTTGGCTGTACACTCAGCTCGGACACAAAACGACGAAATCTGGCAACGATGTTTCACAGCCGTATGTTAAGACCCCGTATGCGAATAATGGTTTCGAGCCTCAGCATCATGGACAGCAGCATATTGTTATGACACGACTTTGACAATCCTTAGGTACAATAACTATACATTTTCTGTACCGGTTGCAACTTATCCCCTGTCTGCACGCTACCTGGACTCGTGTATTGTATGTAAAATACCCACGAAACTTCAAGTTATGTTAGTATATACGCTCCAGACATGGGTGCCAATAGGCCTTTTTTCACTCTATCCTTGCCCCTCCCCTATACATAAAGTATAGTGGGTCGGAAAAAATTGGTGACAGTCCGGGAGCAACTAGGGTCTGGAAGTTCGAACGCTGTATCAGAATTTCAACTTGGCTTTTGAATATCAGCCTTAATGAAACCGTTATCACCGCCTTAAGGGATTAATATGATTCAGTGCGCCTAAACAAGTCTTTCGGATGCCAGTTTTGTACCAAATCGGTGAGATATGTAACCCAAAATGGTGTAGACCCCTTTACACGCCTTTTAAGGGGTCCTACGACCAAATGGAAACCAACCCCATATTTGGATTGCTCGACCAAAATTACCCGCTTTGGTCCCAACCCTAACTACAAATTTTTTCCAATCCCAAATCTACAGTATCAGGGAGGACTAACGCGAAGACGAAATAGGCGTATATTGACCCCCATGCCTGGTACGCTCCACAGGGTGACCCAACGATTGTGGAGACCTTTTTGTGACCCTGGATCTCGTCCGCTGTTGAACCTTGAGAGACTCATTGTAACTACATATGTACACATATCGTTCGGAGCACTTTGTATTGTTTTTTTGTGTTAGAATTTTGTCTGCTAGTTTTCTTCGACGAATGAGTCACGGAAGATTAGTTGGCGCAACCTGGAGTTCAGCCTGATTACAAAAAGCGCTCGTGCACTGGCCGTATTTTTAAACGCACCTCAAGCAAAAATGAGTTTGTGGCTTATCCGTCCAATAAAGTTACCACACGAAATTCTAACACAAAAATAATGCTGAGTGCCTCTCAAAGTTCAACTACGATTATCCTGTAGGTATATCACTTTTCCCGTGCTTCCTGTATTATGTTTGCCAATCACCTACCAAGTGTAAAACGAGCTTCTTTCGACTGATGAAACATGGCCAACAAAACAGTGTGCTAATACCGCGCATGGCAAAACTCGCACACAAACAAAAACCAAGCAACGGGGTGAACCCACATCTAGTGGCATCTATACATTGGGCATGATATTGTCACGATTTCGTACACAGCAATCAAGCACGTCAATGCACAAACGCAATGCGACCATGTGGTCATGACGACAGCGATGCACTACTTTGTGTATATGTGTTGTGCCCTTTGTTGTCGGCATCGTCATATAAATACAGTCCACATGATTTTCGTTGTTTCCAGGTACAAAAGTCCACAAAGTATACCATGACGATTGAAACTCGTAATCCGAAATGAGTTCGGCCAACTAAAACGTCATTTAACTCCCAGCATTTATTATACTCTCGTATTCAACCTTTTCCTTGTGCCCTTACCAAACTTTTGGCAATATCAAATCTCACCTTTGAGGGGCTTACTTTCAAAAATATCCATGGCAAGTATTATCCTGTCGAGTCAAAAGTCATGAACCACCCAACAACGTTCTGTTTCTGCCTGTGTGTAATCCTCGGCGCATTGATTTTTCACGTCAAAAGTGAAATGTCGTGTTTTGTGTGCAACGATTGCTCCGTGCCCCCGAAAAAGGGACCGGAAATGTGCTCAAGGGCTGTCAATATGATGGTCGCCATCAATGGAGAAGCCGACACGTGTGTGAAGGTATGTACATAAGGGTACGGCGTGGGGGCACCTGTACTTCAGAGGTTTTGTGTATGCCAAAGCGTGGATCGCGATTGGGTTTGACCCAATATTTTCCATTGGAAAAACTTTTAAAATGCGGGCACATAAATGAACTTTAAGCCGATAACAAAAGATCGGTCTCATTTTGTTCGGCAACCTCTGCATCAGGTTCTGGTTCAGACGTTCCGGCTCGGTCCTAATGCCCACGGACCAGAATACTAACACAGAAGCCTAACACTAAACTCAGGCCTAACCTTAAGCCGAAAGTCGAGACGAAGCTGATTAAAACTAACCAAAGGATCCTTTTTGAAACATCACCTTGCACTGCAGATGACCTACAACGGCACGGTGACGCGCGCGTGTTGGACTTCATCGAAATGCACCGGTGGCAAGGACGCTTGTTGGACCGAAAACGAGACAGAATTTTGTTGTTGTGATTCGGATGAATGTAATGGGGCAACGGGGGGTTGGGGCGGGGCGGGATGGGTGGCGCTGACTGGCAGCTTGGTGTTTGCGTGGATGGGTGCGAGGTGAAAAAAATTACTTGTTTGTAAGAATCTCATTCATTTCTGAATTTTGTCTTATGTAATTGTCATTGTTGCAATACTTTTTTGCTCATGCTCATGATGCGTGCCAATTCTGATCACCTGTAACAAACTTTTGTGTTTTCTGTCCCGAATGCTTCATTTATTGCTCTTCATAGCTTAAATTTAGCAATGACAAGGGCTGTAGGCCAAGTCGGATTTTAAACCCTTGGTCTTTGTGATAACATTTACATCCACGGTGATTTGCAATCGCGCGGTTGTCCCTAATCCTTGTTTTTCACACCTGAATTAGCACATTTCAACGCAAAGCTTTTGTCCACCATAAACAAATTCATAAAATCAGGGTGACAGCTTGACAGATCATAAATCGGAGTGGGCCGAAACACGAAAATAACTGCAAAACAGCACTTTCCATAACGGAACACGTGGTTTTGTCGTCTGGCCCAAGGAAATTCTAATCCAAGTTTTTGTAAACGTGGAACAGTTCACTCACATCCTTCCGTGTTCGGCAACCCTCCCGCGTCAGCTAAAATCACTCAATAATTGACAAAATGTTGTTGTTGAAACTTGTTTTCTTCGGTTTATTTGTTGCGACACTGAGAGCTCAAGATGGTACCATGGAGGACCAAATCGACTGTTTCATTTGCTCAAATTGCACCATGCCGAAAGGTTGCCGATGATAGGTACTTTTTGTTATTTGAACCTGAAAAACCTGTTTGTGCGAGTTATATGCAGACGAAAACAAGATCGACTGCGCCGAACCGGGACGAAACCAACTGAGCGAAGTCAACTCAGGCCTGGGTGCTGCCGACGTGTGTGGAAAGGTAAAGAGCTTGTGAGTGCAACTGTAACTGTAACCATTGTGACAGCGACTGTAATTATGTAAATGTAACTGTAACTATTAGTAATCATGAGACGATAACTGATTCTAGTAACCGTATTCGTCAACACAATCTCTCTCAACCACCTCCGACTGGCTAATGTTTCATGCACTGCCATTTCTCCGTATTACGTTCACAGAAAATCGACAGCGACGGCCGAGTGCATCGATTCTGCTACCAATCGAACAAATGCCAAAACGGAGCCGACGGTGGTTGTTGGGAGGACAAGGCCGGCGCAACGTGGTGTTGTTGCAAGGGGGACAACTGCAACGCCGCCTTGACAATCAGGGCAGATGTTGCATTCGCTTTGATCGTGTCTTTCCTGTGCGCACTTGTGATTGCCAAATGAAACATGGTTCTGTGATAATGTGTTTTCTGTTGATTTGAATAACTTTGATCAACTGATTTTGCCTTCTATGTAATTTTTACTTTTTACTCATCACAAAAGTGCAGTAGTCAGCTGTTTCATACCAAAATAATATAATAATTTAAACAATGTTAGAACTCTGTAACACCTGTGCAAATGTTCAGCATTGGGATATAATTTATACGAATATCTCCACATTTTCTCTTTCTCTCTAATCCGGTGAGATTTGGTTATTTTTAGGTTCAAAACTTTGTTGTTTGTCTGGCATCATAATCTACCACGCCCACACATACAGTAAAGGTGGAGTTATACTTGTCCTCATGTGGACAAATGGGTTTGAGGACATTTGTCTACACAAGAGGACATTTGGACAGTGTGGGTCGTGTAGACAACCCATACTGTCCAAAAGTGTCCTTTTGTCCATAAGCGAACCCATATCAAAATTAAAGAAAGAGAAAAAGCATGATTTTTCTGTAATGACGCCGCGGTTGAAAATTAATAAACAAGTTTCTGCATTGCAAAATCAATACAATGCGTCTAAAATTAATGCCTCATATTAAAATTCATACTTGTCCTCATCCAAGTATAACTGATCAAGAGGACATTTTGTCCAAAACTGTCTACAAGCGTGTCCACAAGACCCAGTATGGACAAGTATAACTCCACCTTTACTGCTGTCTGGAGCCAGATGTCTGCGAAATAAATTCTTAGAGACTGGCTTGGATATCGTTGGACTTAGGTAGCTGTTGGTTACCAAAACCACATGTCCTTGGCTGGACTGTACTGTGCATTTAACAGTGCATATTTGGTTTTATGCCTTTTGCCCATTCGAGTTTCAACCAATCGAACTGTCAGGGGCCGCATTGTTGAATCGAACAACTTGCCTTCACATAAAGTGACCACAAAAATGGGCAACGAGATGAGTCAAACGACGGAAACAGTGCGCAAACGTACGGCATGCGCACTGGAGCACTGGCATGCACCCTATGACGTGTTCAGTATTTCGTTCCGAGCGCCGAACATTGTCATCATCATTGATGCAAGCGAACACATTGAGATGGAGTTGACCAGCATTTGCAAGAAAAGGCGACAAAGTTGGTATGGTTTGTTGGATTGAGAGACATCAAAAGAGCTGTG
Organism: Rhynchonema sp. JSB1_4; assembly: GCA_030248065.1. Lineage (NCBI taxonomy): Eukaryota > Metazoa > Nematoda > Chromadorea > Monhysterida > Xyalidae > Rhynchonema > Rhynchonema sp. JSB1_4. The sequence continues at coordinate 17,953 of JASAMV010006674.1, forward strand.
CAGCTTCCACTATAGTTACATAGTACCATGTAAATCTCTTTTTCACAAGGTTTCCAATGCAATATGACACGCAGACAGACAAGATTCTGACTGGCATGAGCGTCACGCAATCTTAGACACACCGGTGATGTGAATGAACGCATCAAGGCAGTTTTTCGTTGTTGTTCGCCACAGTTTACGGTATCACATCGAAGCATGAAGACATTTTGCCACATAGATTCGTACGAAATAGGCCAAATCAGATCGATTTTGTGATTCATAGACGACATTTCTATCAAAATCTCAAAAATTATGAAATTTGACCCTCATTGTATGAAGAGCGTGCGAAAGTAACAGGCAAAGTGTCTTAAAATACTGACGATGACCCGGTGCACCAATATCATTCTGCATTTTTTGCACCAATTGCATTATTGCGACATGCACAATGCAGATGTGCAAGTCAAAATGATCGGGACGTCACACGATCGCACGCTCGAATTATCGATCGGCGGCACCCCGTTCGATCGATTGGCTGATCGAAATGAGATCATCGATGTTCGCCGATTGTGTTGCGAATGGATGAGGTACACACCTATTCGCTCGGTTATGTGATGTTGTGAAACATCAGCTTGTCCGGAACTTTGCTTGGTTGACACCCGCTCCGTCTTGAATTTGCAGGGTTCTCCGTGCGCACGGCTGGTCGCTGTTCACGTCTGCCGATTTGTCCGCCTGGATTGATGACGACCTGACGACTTGGTTCTTTGAAAAGTCAACTGAGGTGTGTCTTTTTGGCAAAATAACTCGCTTCGGTGTTGTTATGACACTTCTGACACTTTTTTGTATGCGATTTTTTCTCAGCCATGGCAGTCCTTGCACAACTTTAACTCACTCGCACTTGAGAGGGTGGGAAATGTTTCACCTGGTCCTGAGGTTGGCGCTGAATAAACTTCCAAACCGGTCCATCACGGCTTCACGTGACGAAATGAATAGAAAACATCGTTATCAGAAAAATCCTTGTTCGCGCTTGCAGCCCGCTTACGAGGATCTCGTAGCACTGGGCCTGCTCGACACAGGGGTCACGCAACAGGGCAAAAATGGTGTGGTGTTGATCAACGGCAATGATTCGTTGAGGAAAGCATTAAGAAAGGCGATCGGCTAGTTTTAATTGAAATTTTTAATTTCATTGTTTTCTTAGTACCGTAACCCGCCACAGTGCAGGTACGGTAACTATGCAGTATGATCTTTCAGGTGACAACAGCAAATCCGACGAACTGATCGACGATCAAGATCTCCTGATCCAACTTAAAGGCAACCCATGGGACCCTCGCAAGCACTTGGCCTATGAGGTTGGTGATGTTTCACAAAGTGGGTTACGGTATACATATCGTAAGCTAGTGGCAATAAAATTTGAGGGCGCCGCCGGTCGCATGATGTTGATGGAGATTTTTACGAATTTCTACGAGATCGGCTATTGTTACGCCGGTACAGTGAATTTGACAGGACAGGCGGACACGATATTTTTCGAGCGATCCACATCAAACGTACAGTTATTCGTTTCTGTGATGTTTCAGAAGCAATTTTCTCAGATCTTTCTGACGCGGAAAGAATATTTCCAGCCAAAACCACGCAAACGCGTGAGGTTCGCAATGATGTCACTGCACGAACGAAATCAACTGAGGTTCACCGGACTGACCGACGATCTTTGCGAAGCACTAAAATTGTGTGTGACCGAACATTGGAAGGACCAGGGAGGAATCACAAAAGAGGCGCAAGATAAGGAGGTGACCACTTGTTCATAAAAAGAGTGACCAAAAACGTTTGTTATCATGGCCATCTGACATGTACATGGAGAACACATCGCACCTCACACCCTCAAATGTCCTTGTTTCAGTTCGACAGTGTCTTGTTGGAGCTCAAAGGCAGTCCCTGGAGCTGTACGGGCAGCGCCGCAGTTGACGCTCGCATGTTGATGACTGAGGTACAGTTAGTACACATAATGGGCATGATAACAAGAAATGAAACATCAGGTGATCCGCACATTCAGGTGTTGTCCTGCATCCACAGTCACGGTTGGGTGATGGAGTCCACGGTGGACATGTCACGTGACTGCGATGATAAATCGGCGTTCGTGTTGAGACCGGCTGATGGTTGGGCAATTTGAGCTTGTGCTTTTGGTTTGGGATACGATCATCCATGATGCTGAGTATCACACAAGGGCAGGGGACGGGTGGCTGGCAGCCTGATTGGAATATACCATACCAACGACAAAATTATTGGCAGAGAGACGACTTTTGGCGCCGTATTGTCGAACGTATCGTGAATTTGCTTGTGCTCGTCGGCCATATCCTTTCCTTGTTGCAGTCGTGTCTTTCACATCTATTGTGCTGCTGCACTTTCTCTCACGTGCTGTCTGTTTGCAACACTGTCAGTTTTAGTATCGGGGACTATTATCTATTTTTCGTGAACTTGACATTCGACAATACAGCAAGGTATACCCACCCCGATTCTAGCCCTGCCCGTCCGTGCCCGCATTCGAGTTCATCGTCATTGTATGCCCAAATGTCTTTGTGCAGCCCCGGACACTGATCATGACCAAAATGTGCCCCGTCGAGTTTTATGCATGGCTCCCGTCGGTGAGAACCAATTGCATGTGCTCAACGCACCGTTGGAGCTGATTAACCAGCTCGTTGATGTTTCACGCAGAGATGAAATGCGCATGTTTGTGGAAATGAATGGTTAGGTATAACTTTTTTTTACATCCTGTTAAATGTAAAATGTGTGATTTGTTAAAAATCACAAGACTGCTCGTCGAACATCAGCACGGAGAGTCCGTGTACTTTTTCATCTACATAAAGTAACACTCCACTGATGAAAACGTGCAACTCGCAGACCAGAATTGTCCGAGCGCCCCTTGTTTGTACAAAATAGATGTTTCACGCAACATTTATAAGCAAATGACTGTCTGCGCATGTCGCTACCGCGCCGTTCGATATGGACATCGTCGGTGCTGCCATGTCAGAATGGAATTTTTGCTCGACCACAGACAAAACCGTATGGTGTCGTGTGGTCTCCGTGTTTCATGGGCAATTTTGTGCTGATGCTTCACATTGTGTACCCGTGTGAAGTTTTGAGCCGAGTTGCTATCATGCCTCTAACATCAAAAGTACCTAGGTTGATTTAACGATGTGAGAATAAACTAGATAAAAATGGATATAAAGCCAGATCGTCAAATTATGCAGAGCCGATCCCGTCCGGTCACCAGTGGCAACTCTTCGGCCGTCCCTGGGCACCCAACTACGTCATACATCGTATTGCGGCACGACACGTCGTGGGAATGTTCCTGGATACTATGAGAGCACACGGTTGGAGTTATTCTGTTTGATTTGTCGGTTATTTACTAAACGGGACCCGTGCCTACGGCCCGGCTACAGCGCCGCGCCCGTGCCGTGCCCCCCCCCCCCGAAGACCCGTTAGCATACCCAAAGCTACCCGTGAAAATTGACCCGTCCGCCCTTCCGAGGGAGGGGGCCACACACACACACACACACAGACATACGCCTTCCTGTTTTAGTAGTATAGATAACCATTTGAAACATCTGGATAATCGAGGAGCCAGATCACCACGGTTGAACAGCAGTCAGGCGGCCTGATGTTTCAACTGGGGTATTAATAGAATCTCGCAGGTTGGGCGATGGTGACCGCAGCTGGGCTGGCTGCCGAGTATGAAGACAATCAGGCTGTGGATGTGCACACGATATTCATGAGCAAAGCTGTGAAATAGTGAAACATCATTCTGGGAAGGCTCTTTTCAAGAACTTTTACTCTGCTTTTAAAGCTGGGTGGTATGGATATTTGTGCGACCAGTCATTTAATTACTCGATACGTTTTAATTTTTTAATTTTATAGGTTCTGGCTTTGTTAATTGTCGTTTAAAACGCAGTTTTTCTCGTCGTATTGAGGTACATCAATAAAAGTTGAAACTTTATTGAAACAGTTTTTAGTTACTCTTGACATTTACAATAAGTTAGAAAACGTGAAATTTACACAAACGAAACCTGATTTTTTAACAATAAGTCCGATACTACAACAATGGTATAAATATCAAAAAATACAAAAGGCAGTGATACGCTTTCAAAATATAGATCACAGTGTTTAAAGGAGCTTTTGACTTTACGTAGATTTGTGAGCTACGGTAATTTTGAGAATATTTCCACTAAAAAATTTATAACACAAAATTGACGCAGGTTACTCGTAATATTACAAAACGTTTGTGGTGTAAATGAAATTAAATCATAAAGATACTCAGAGATAAATTTACTGAAATTTTACAAAACTGCTTTACATTATGAGTTACTGTGAAGTTTACACAAAAAAACAACGAATAAGTGCTTGGAGCCTAAGTTATGTTTACAAACACACGTGCAATTTTTGTCCTAAAATTTACAGGAGACGAAGAGAGAGAGAGAGAATAAAATTTACATTATTGACAAAACTCTATTTGACCAGACAGCATCATTTTCACTCATCATTGCCGCAATTTTACATACAAAATGTAACTTTTTCATCATTCTTCAGCAGTCTCCTCTTTGGCCTCACTGCGACGCGGCCAGTGGTAGGCGCCAGGGGCGCTGTGGTGCGGAGCCAAGTGGCTCGGACCGTAACCGTAATAGGGATAGCCGTACCACGGGTTGTTGTGGAATACGTTGTTCACGTATGGGTGGGTGGTGGGGTAGACCTGTGTGGAAATTAAGAAACAAAATATTTTTGTTTCGTTGTCTGAGCCTGGATTGTAATATGGCTCTTTATCTGATTTTGTGCAATCGGCTCCTGTCCCGATCACGCGACTTTCATGACTGAAGTTGCCTTGATCCAAAAAAGTCAGGCGATGAAGTCAGATCCATCGACCAATAATAGTCTGACACGTCTAATGTTTCACGTACCTGAGTGTGTGGCTCGGCGACCACGGCGGCGACGGGATGATGGGGTGCGGTAAGCACGTCCGCGTGTCCGTCCCAGTCCCAACCGCCGTGATGGGCCGCGACCGCGGGCACAATCGGGGCCACCGGATGCGCGCCGTGGTGTGGACCGTAGTAGCCGTGGAACGGGTAGCCGGCGGCGGCCATGTACTGATGGCCCGAACCGTGAACGGGTGTGCCGAACGGCCAGCCGCCCGTCTCCGGCATGCCTGTGCAAGTCGATTATTGTGACTGGCACTGTAGCGTGCGGCAACAAATCGGCATGATAACAGAGATGTAGAGAAAGAGGGCCAAATGAGAGAACACATTAGATGCAATACTGAAGATGTCCCTACACACCATTGCCGTGCATCCAATCGGCGTGCGCTGGTGCGCCGTGGTAGTCGGCAGCGATGGTCAAAGTGTGCGGGTCCCAGTTGGGCGGGCACGGCGCGCCAGTTGGCGTGAACCAACCGCCGTTGTGGTAGTAGTAACCTGAATGGGGGGAACTGTGAATTTGCGGAATAATATCGCGACAGTCTTGCCTGATAGATCAAGGCACAGGGTCGAGTACCAAATGAGCATGAGAACAAGGGCTATACATGCCATAGCACGATATTTGGTCTTATTTGCGTGTTTCGTTTTCAACAAAATTTTCCATATAATGGAGATTAAAATATTGAATTGTTGACCATATAATACACACACGAGAAACATACCGGCAGCGTATGCGTGCGGGTACAATGAATGGTAGTTGTGGTGGACGGCAGGCACAGCATGATGTGCCAACCATTGACGGCTCTCATCATCAGCTGGCGGCGCTTGCATGCATGTGGTCATCTCGGATTGAAGGGTGCTCTGCACATAACATTAAGTCAACTCATGTTTTCTCTTTTTATCATTATTTTTTCTTTTTCTATCATTTCGCTATCATACCTGGAGCTGTTGTCTGGCCTTGCACAGACAGGTTGACAACGCCAACGGGTGACCGGCAATCGCGCACTCGCCTGACTCACGGATGCTGAAATGTTGGGTTGGGTGAAGGGCGGGAAGATATTTGGTTATTTTTTTTGTAAAAACGTACTCTTTGACGCATGCCTCGCGCTGCGCCTGTTGATTGCGGATCATGTCGTTCAGTTTGACGTCGTTCGCGAAACGTGCCTGAAAAATCAGGTCAACTCAGCTGGAAAAATGTCATTTTCAGAGCCAAAAAGGTGAAGATATTAGGCGCACATAAACTCAAATGAGTCCTATTCCGTACATACCTGAATGCAGCTGAACTCTGACTCTGAGAGAGTACATTTCTTCTCAACAGCATTTGCCAGCACATCCTCGTTGTCCTGTCCGAGGAATTTCCGGACGGGCGAGGGACAGGCCAATTGAAGGCTGTCGGTCTCCAGGCCCCAGAAGATGTCGCCGATCGAAAGGTCGACCACGGCCAACTCGAGTGAATCGGCTGCGATGGAGGGTGGGGTTAAATTTGGGGGTCCTTTGACACTGATGGTTACCCGGGTTACCTATGTACATACCTAGATAAGATACACTGGTGGACCAGTGATCAAAGATCATCTTTTCGATCAGTTTGGAACAAGAAAGTATCAATGAGAAGGTCTGCCAAAAACGTGAAGGGAGCACCCTGGGCTGAAGTATAAATCCAACTTCAATTTCCGGCAATGAAACATCACCCGTACCCAATTGGCTGGCGCGCGTATGCCCGAGAAGTTTCAGCAGTCCGCTGTGTTTGCCGGACAGACAAGTCTCAACGCCTTTGTAGTGCGTTTTGAGTGAATCGGACGATCCTGAAACGTTAGATATCGATTGATTTATTCGAGAAGTCAATCAATCGATAAATCACAAACCAGCGCCGTTCAATTTCTTGGCGATGTTTGCACCAACGCATCGGTGGTAGTTGTTCCACGCGTGCTGGCATCTGCTCAATTCAGGTATTGAAATAGTCAAAGCCTAACACCATGCCTATATTTTTAGCCACATATGTAGGTATACTCGACCAGCCGCAGCTGGTCCTCCCGAGAATCTAACCATGAACAACCTCGCTCCGTGAGCAAAGGGTAGTAAACGCAGTTTACGTGGCGCTTTCATAGTTCGGGTGAAACATCGCTGTTCGCTCCCATTTGCAATGCAGAGCCAGTGCACTGGTGCCTTGAGTGCTTATTTTGAATTTTGATCAACTGTGGCTTCGAACATAAATACCCAGCTTGCTTGCTTGGCGCTATAGGTTCCTGGTGCCTTGTCATGTTCACGGCACTACCCTGGTCAACTCAGCTACAGTTGATGTTTCACCGCCATAATATTAAAACAGCACTCCCATTCAACTCACTGCACATTCTCTGTGGTGCATTGGCCAACAATGACCATTTTCTGTTCCTGAATCTGTTTCATCAGCGCATCCTCACTCACGGCGCAGCGCTGCAGCTGCTCGGAACACGATAGTGCATAGGTCTGAAACATTAAGATTGCTTAGGGGAAATAGAATTTGATCCGTTGATGAATCGATACTTATAGCATTGTGCGAAGTTATTCCAATTTACCAGACTTGAGCCGGAAATGTTTCTCGGAAACCATAAAACTTGGCCAATAATTTCAGGCATCAATGTATTCTTACCATCTCTGACAAACTAATGACGAAATCTAAGCTCAAACCAGTGATAATAACTATTCAAACCCACCAACCTGCGTGATAGCAATGCCCAGCAGGGCGGCGGCCACGGCCAGTTTCATATTTATCTGTAAACGGTGTTCGGGTGCTGATGAGATCTTACAAAATTTACATATACAAATTCGAAGATATGTTTTGGAACTGCGGGGCTCGGCTATTTATACTAACGGTGGAAACTGGGCTGTTCTGAGCGTCAACGCGTGCTACTGGACTTGCACCATGCATCTGGGAACTTGTTTATAGATGTGCGGCAAAACATCCACCTTTGGCCAGTCACGAGCGAGACGATACCATATTGGCACCGGTAGGAGATCACCATCAAGTTCCCCCGTAAGTTCTTTGAAATGTAATGCGAAGTGTATGCTTTCCAACTTTAACAAGTAGTGCAAATTTTTTATTAAATCTCGTGGGTGCACTTTGGCACACGCTGTTTTTTTCATCGGCATTCATTGACCGTATATTACCCATTTTATTGTTATCCTGGTATAACCGAGTAAACACAATAGGACGAGAAATGTATCAGGCACCATCAATAAAGCTGCAGGTAATGCAGAAAAATTCGAGAGCGAAATGTGTCCACAAGACCTAAAAAGTTGGCCTGGCGGTATTACTGTGAGTCAACTGCAACCAAATCTCAAGATCCAGTTATGCAAAGATGCGCCTCCTCCGCGCTTTGTACAGTTTATGAAATTGATCGAGTTCAAGTCAGGTTCAGTAAGCGTTCCTCAGCAGAAAATGAGACAAAATCGATATTTGAGCTTATTTCCACATGTTCATGCCGATGTGGCCTGAAGATTTGTGGTCATTGATGTTTCATTGTGTCAGCTGCAATAAGTTCCAAACGGTGACAATTCAGTTGGGCTTATATTTTCAAACACAGTACACCCAGCTCTAATGTTTGGTTTTTGTCGCAGTTCCATCTGGAAACCGCCAGAGGGCGGATTTCCATTGTTCTATTGTTGTCCCGTATTGGCTATTGTTGTGCCATTTTAGGTATTTTTTGAGTTTTTAACCTAAAATGTCGAATGCATTTATTAGAAAAACACCATTGTTTACTTATTTTTATTTTCAATTCAAATAATCTGAGACACACGCCTTGCAAATTTATTGTGTACCGTTTTGGAAATCCTTTTCAGCGCAATGTGCTCGCGGGTGAAATATGCAAATATTTTTTTATCAAAAAGAACAATTTACCGCCCGCCACGTTCTTGTATCTATTTCGAATAAACCTTCTGACTTCTATGCCGCTAAAATGATCTTATTCTTTTGTCAACCGTTGGCACCAACAAAACTAGATTCTTTAATTTCAATCTCAAATAAATTCGAGCCTCAATTTTTGAAGTGTGTGGACTGTCGATACTTGTTCAATTTCAATAAACTCCAAGTATATATTTCAGCAGATTTATTTACAGGATTTTCTTCCAGAATTCACACTGCGACTACATACTGTATACATCAAAAGAATTAACCACCATAACATTACCATTCACACACAGCACATAGCAATTCGATAGGAAAGCCACAATACGTTTTTCCAAAGGTACGGCACACAGATTTTTACGGATTTAGCCATGAACTTATACATTTATCTGCTCAGAACAGACACTCAACATTTCAAACCGTCTGAACTTGGAGAAATACCTTAACACGAGTATTCATAGAAAATTCATTAAAAAGAAAATCATCGAAGAAAAAATCGCCTTGAATCAGGCAAGAGTTGATTATCGTATGCGCAGTATAAAATCAAACAAAACAATAAAGAAAGATTTTTGAAAGAATTCGGAAAATATAGGTAAATAATCATGATAAGGGAGAGCAGGCAATAAGTTGAAATGTTTTATGTACAACAAAATTGGTAAACAAACTTTTTAAAAAACTGCATATAAAAATCGGCCCCTTATTATAGTGAACAACTGAACAGGCGCTTCATGACGGCCTTATATATGCACGTACAGCGCAGTCAAACTCACCAGCAAAACCTCAATAAAGAAACCAGACATGCGCGAAAAATCAGCTGCAGTACTTGCTCAACAATAAATTCAAACATTCATAAAAAGTACAATAATACAAAACTGGAGCAACGTTGGATCTTGAAAGCATTCGTGTGTAGGACGCTTACTTGCCACACAACAAATGCAGATTTGATTGGACAAAACTGAAATGTACGGCTGGTGAAACATTAGCGAGTCAAACCGGCTGATGTTTCACAAACTATTTTCATTGAAAAAAGATTCAAACCTGCAATTTGATGTGGGTGCAGCAGCGCCGAGGACTGGACATTGGTTGTGGTCACAGATTAGAAAAACATATGAAAACATCACTTTTCTTTGCTTCGCTTCAAAATCATCCTGCGAAAAAAATCAGCGTTTCAATCCAAAAGTGTAAAAAATAATAAAAATGACGAATAAAAATGTTATTGAATGAAAGACCGGAAGTGTAACGCGGTAAGAAGACATATCAAACACACAGGTCAAAACTGCGACTCTTATGATGTTTCAAGTGCCTCTTCTCAGGATTCAAGGGAAGTGCTTTTAAAAAATCATTATGCATGAAACATCAAATAGTTGAAGTTTATGCTGCATGACTGGTCTGCAGAACAGAGACATACACCAAACCGGCCGAATTTTAAAAATTTAATGTTTCAAAATCAGTCCTGAATGGTGTATATCTGGCTTATAAGACGAGCACACGTACAAAAACAACGGCACTGGAACCTTTTACTTTCGATAGTTTCAGGATTAACGTCGTCGAACCCAAACTGTGCGTCCCCAGACGATCACAATAGCCAATAGTATATATGTACAGCAGTGAAACATCAAAATACCAACTAATTGTCACGGTGGGCGGGTTAAGGGTTTCTCTCATTTAGCTGAATTTTCACGATTAAAAGAAGTAAAAATCATACATGAATAGTTTCCATCAGCAAATATTGATACTCTTTTGACACTGTCTGTTTTCGATTATAGATAGTGGTTTGAAAATATACAGAGTATAAATGCGACAAAAAGGAAAATGATAAACACTACAGCTCGCAGACACGCACAACGTACAACACATCATGTTGAAACATCTTCTGTACAAGATAAAAGCGTGACTTATTACCAACGTGGTACGCCAAAACCGTATATTATGTGGTGGACCTCTCTATCTTACAAAAACACCTTGGTACATCACTGATTCAAACAAAAATCAACTTCGAAACATTGTGACTGCGGGAGTAATGAAAATATCAGAGAATACTATCATAGGATCATATCATGCGTCAGACTTGGTGGTGTCGCGATTCGCAGTCCACACTAATCTTCCTACAGGATGACCATCAAGCTTGACACATCTCAAGTCACTTTACGCAAGTTCCGTGCGAGAGAAAGAACGGCAGTTTCCGTCGTGGTGTGGTGAGTGATGATGATGATAGCTACTGGAAATGGCGAAAATGCTCGATTAGAATACAGTATACAGCTATAGCCACACGTGAAGAGTCCAAAGAGAAAAAGCGTGGTTTTGGTGCGTTGAGTAGGAGCAGAGACAACAGACACGACGACCATTGGTGATCACAAGGCGCGTTGTGTGCAGCATTTGAGCTAGTCGGGTACAGCGTAGTATCTATACCCGACTCTTTGTCACAACTGCGGCGAATGGTTGCGTTTCGGCGACGCAAACGTTTGTCGATGATGATGGGTACGATTCGGCGACAGATTGTGGCCGTAACGGGATGCGCCCAGTGACGGGAACAGACGATGTTTGGTACGCGACGAGTGACGGGGCACCTGGCAAAGGTTAGTTACATTGTGATCGTTTGTCCATGCATTTCATCGGTTTGTCTTGCTTCAATGCAGGTCTGATGCCAATTCCAACACATTGGGTCATGTGTTCTCAACTTTATTCTAGGGCTCACGTGCGCAATGTTCGCACTGATGATAACTTGGTGCACCGCGAGCCAGGCGCGGCTCGGAGCGCGCACAAATAAATAGCACATTTTGTGACCATTCAGTGCCAGTCAGTCACCCCGTCCGATATCAGTCCGCGTTATCTTATCATGTCCACATCGGTGGCAGTCATGTGCTACACCACGCATAACAACAGCCACCAGTTTCGCGTCCTCCTCCCGATCCCGCCCTTTTTCCGTCCGTCCCGTCGTTTTGAAAAGTCATCCTCCCACTCCCGTCCAAAAAGCCGATCGGATAGTTTTGAGACAAAAAGTAAAAATTATGCAATCGTATTCGCCAAGCTGTTGTAAGCCGCCATGCAACTCGCGCGGCGCGGGTCAGAAAATATTTATTCACCGCAGTTTACATCCGCACTTCGGTCCGGTTTGCGAGTCACTTAACATTTATTTAGCCAAAAAAAAATTTCCAATCACCCACGTCCAGTGCCGACAGAGGGTGGATTAAAGAAATTTTTTGTTTTTTTAAAAGTCCACTTTTTTATTTTAATTTTAAAGGTCACTTTTTTTATTATTTTTCCCCTTTTTTCGTTATTTTCTCACTTTTTTAAGTAATTATTTTTTGTTTTATTGCTATCATTCTCAAAATCGCCTGCGCGCTTATATTTAGTTTAATCGTTTAATGGCTCACGTTCCAATCCCAACAATCGTCAGTAAAAAGGCCATGTATATTGCAGTTATACTATGAGCTATGCAACTCCACTTTCACCTATTTCAGTTGTTGGTTTTCATTTGTTGCTTTTGTCAAAACAGAGTGTGTTACTCTTTATCTCTCTTCAAATTTATCAAATTCACAAAGAGGTTGTTTCCCTTTGCATATCACAGAGTTACTTGGCGGTTTCAAATAAAATGGCTAGATCGCAGGGATGAAATAAGTAGGAGTTCTCTTTAGTTCTAAAAACTAAGAGATTTCAAATTTCATTTTAGAAATTTTTGGGATCGAAAAAAGTATTTTAAAAAAATTTTAAGTTTTTTTTAAAAAAAAGTGTAATAAATTTTTTACGGAGCCGCTTGTTCTTTTTTTGTTTAATTTTAAGCCGCAAACCCGCCAAGTGCGCCTCGCGCGTCATGGAGTATTGCCCGCGCCAACGTGTTTCATGCCCGCATGAGGTTGGTGATTAGAGGAGAAATCAAGCAGGAAAGAGTCAGATAACGGTACACAAAGTGTTCAAGTAGTTGAATGTTCGGGGCAAATGAAGTTCCCTGCACGTCTAGCTTCCAAAATCTAACGCTCCGCCTCGAGCGTGCCTTCTGACACTCTTTTCAGTGATGATTTGTTTGACAAAAGATACTCTGAAACCATAAAGGTATTTGTCTTTTTTAAGGCTTTGCCACGATCATATCTATCTTTGTTTCCGTTTCAGTATCTCATTTTATCGCTTTAAGGTTGTCACACCCATCGACTTGTTTATCTTGGGCAGGCACCTGAACAAAGGTGGAATATCGTGTTGCCCTGTGGGTCGATTGGTTGCTTCTGATTTTCACGCGGTTGAATTTCCTTCAAAAAAAAATTTCGGTTTCCGTGGAAGGCAATCGCGACGTTTAATAAATTCAGAATATCAAGCACCAACGTTTGTTTCATCAGATTATATACAGCTTTGCAGGAACAGCTTGTATCTGAAGGAGAAGTCATTTAGTTCCAAAAACCTGGTGTTTTTTGGTCACCGTTTTCTTCGCAGATAATTTTAAGCATCTGCGATTGACCAGCAAATGTGTTGATCGGACACAAAAATCCTCTAATTACTGTGTACATAACCTGTGCTTTTGAGTTCTTTGCACCAAATACAGCTAACGCAATAATTCGGACAACATGCGCAAGTCGGTCATTATGGGCGTGCGCGACCACGAAAAAAGACAAAACATTTTTGAGTGCTCGAATCTGCACGTTGTTTTTGAGCGCGCGCGCTGATAATGACCGACTTGCGCATGTTGTCCGAATTATTGTATTAGCTGTGTTTGGTGCAGAGAACTCAAAAGCACAGGTTATGTATACAGTAATTAGAGGATTTTTGTGGCCGATCAACACATTTGCTGGTCAATCGCAGATGCTTAAAATTATCGGCGAAGAAAACGGTGACCAAAAAGCACCAGGTTTTTGGAACTAAATGTTTTCTCATTTGGGATGCAAGCTGTTTCCTGCAAAGCCGTATATCATACCGATGAAATAAATGTTTGTGCTTGATATTCTGAAATTCTTAAACGTCGCCGTGAATTGTGCTTTCCACGGGAAGCCGGCATAACTTTTGCATTTTTTCACTGAGGGGCAAACTTCAACCTGGCCGTGAAACATCAGGAAGCAACCAATCGACTCTCCAAGTCAGACTCGAATAACACGATATTCCACCTTTGTTCAGGTGCACTGCCCCCAAGATTAAGCGAGGTTGATGGGTTGTTGACCAGCAGCTTTAATAACTGTTCCGGGTGTTTATCCATGTGTGATAAACATGTTTCATGGTTGTCTGTGACATTAACTTGCATATTATGCATAAAATGATAAAAACTATTGCTTTTGGACTATCTGGTCAATCCCGATCCCGATCCCGGGATCCCGGGTTTTCAAAACCGGGATCCCGATCCCAATCCCGACACTTTCTTGATCCCAATCCCGATCCCGGGATTAAAAATGAATCCCGTTCGAACACTGCAAGCCACGGTCACAAGTGAAACTCAGGATGAAATTTAGTGAAAAAAGATCGACGACTTCGCTCCCCCCAACCTGCTGACTGCTTGATGTGGCACACGACGAATCGTCCAGATCATCATCGCAGTCATCGGTGGCACCTGACAATAAACACTCACCGTTTTATATCCATTGTGAAACATCACTTTGCAACCATCTACACCAGTCTAGCCAGCTGATGTCTCACAGAAAGCCTATATATATAAAAACAGCACAAACCGGCAGCAAATCCATTGAACAACGACGGTGTACTGATGGCAGCTGATACGCCATTCATACTGTTGGTCATGTGTCTCGTGGTGGTGCCATTCTTGTACGCCTGCAGCTGCTGTTTGTGTGTCATGTAGTCCGTGTAGGATATGGTGAGCTTGTCGGATTGGAATCGTATCACGCACACGTGCGCGCGAACCTGCAACACGTTCGGCATTGGGTAAACAATTTTGGCTTATTCTAGTATCGTCGACAAAAGTTGTCGACGTGCTCCAAACGCAAACTGCAGCTCTGATGTCTGTGGCTCAAACGCCACAGCTGTGTGTTGCAGCGACACTGCCAATTGCACTCATTTGGCGTTGCGCTAAACCGGTCCATGCTACGATTTGCACGTAAGCCACACGTTGAGACAAAAATGCCGCTTCAATTGTGTTCAAGGTGCATCAATGCCTTGCGCCCGGCGACAGTGGTAGGACTGGCCAAAATTTTACACGATGCAAAGACGAAAATGTTTTGCCAGACTGATAAATTGAGACGAAACAGACACGTGTTTTTTTCATTTCCTGGTCACTAAAAAAGATCAAATCTCTAAAAACACAAACAAGTTCATCCTCGACCCCAACAAACCTCTGGTGTAATGGCAGCTTTGTAACCACCTTTACGTAATAGCGAGTCGATGGTTTGCACGTGGTTCCAACCTGTAATGATAATCATAAAAAATTGACAAACGCAACCTATAAAGGTATCAACTAAAAATTTAACCTTGTTCAGTAGCGACCTCTGGCAGGTAGGTGGCGGCCTTTTTCGAGCCCTTCTCTGATGTGAACTCTATCCGAATTCCGTGGATTCCAATCTGAATAAAATCATACAGACACTACTTAATTTAAAAAAAATCAAAGTGTTTCCTCAGTGAGAGCAACGCCACTGGTGTTGTTTGCTGTTATCATGCCCATCGATAATTCGGCCACAACTTCGATCAGCACGAAACAACAACCCAGTCAGTAAAGCACCTGCCAATCGAGGTAATGTTCGGCGGGTTCGAAATCCATCAGTAGTGAGACGGAGCAATGCAGTCGCGTGAACTCGTCTGCACCAATCGGTTCGAAGCGACTGTCTTTGAATGCACTGAAACATGAAATAGATGAAAATTGCTGCTTTCAGCAAAATTTGTGAGAACTCTGTGTTGCAGATTACACGTTTTTTTCTGACGATAGTTTTGACGGGTGAATCCAAGTCCCAGGTGGTAGACTGTGACACAGAAAAATTTTTTAGTACAAGACTGACAAGAGAAGGAATGCCTTCGGGTGATTTCTGATTATCTGAGATAATTCGTTGCATAAAAAGTAAAAACAGACGTAACACAATAATAATCGTAAAACAATACAATCAGTAGCTACTGCTGCGCTTAAGCATACACTACTGTGCTGAAGGAAGATTTTTTTAGGTTTCGTTTCGGCTTAGGCCGTGTTTTTTGGGCTTTGACTTAGCCCAAACGAATGCCACCAGAACGAACCCTCGAAAATTGAGCGTGCCCAGCTCAGGCAGCACAAATCATCAAAACGACCCCCCAAGGTACACACCTAGTGACAGCGTACTCCCTGAGACCTTGATGAAGGCTGGTGCAGTTGAATGTGCCGATGCAGCCACGCAGTTTGCGCTCTTTGCCCATTTTCCACGTGACAAACAACGGACTGCAAAAAAGTGAAAGAAAATATTAATAAAATATCATCAAGAATTTCATGTGGTTGATTTCATTTGGAAACTTGTGACATTATTTTCAACTGACCGCATAATGAGCAAGCATGTGCTCAACTGCTCAACTCAATGTAATGTGACCATTGACCAAATGTGAGCAAATTTTTCGACCCCCGTCATTCTCCGAGTCCAATCCCCCATATGTGTAGCGGTCTCACTCATGCCATATCCGGTTTTATTCAATCACGCGCACGTATACAACCGCAGACGCACACAAACAACCTCACCTTACCCATGACCGACCAAGCGCTAAGCGCACGTTTCAGACCCCAAGTCCACTGCTGTGCACGCTCAAAGCTTCCCTCAGTTTTAACGCTAATTTAGTATTTCAAGGTCATATGTTCCGGGTCGTGTGTCCAGATACGTTTTTCAAGAAGCAGCGTCGGTCAACCATAGCGAAAATGATTCGACTCTGAATAGATATACCCAGATAATCGCCGACAGATATGTAATTAGTCTCGTGCGTCGAGACTAATATATGCAAATCAGGTACAGCGCTTTCTCCTTCCTCCCGGCTGCAGGGCATAAATGTTTTTTTTTACCGCCACTGCCCCTTCATCAACTACACAACCACTGATTAAAACATGAAGACAGCTTCATTAGCTACAGTTCACTACACCAAATGAGCCATCGCAGCCAAAAAACAACCCTGATTTGGGAAACGTTTACACGTTGGAGAATACACAATGGGTCATGATGATTTTCTCTTTCTATTCGTTTTGACTACACGCCACCTTCGAAATCGGGCTCGTGATGGTGTAGTTTGCCTTTACACACCACCAAATGACTGCACTTGAAACCACACAAATTCGGTGTTTACCGCTTGAGGCAATAACAAGGCCTCACTGCAACAGATGTGCGAAAGGAAAAAAGTTGCGAGTATCCTGTTCCCCCGGACTACGGCTTCCATGTTGAATGTCGATGAGGCTTCAAGCGCCTTGTCTTCTGCGTGCAATTCCATTCGGGGCAGAGCTGATTGCTTTCAGGCCATTATCTTGACCCCGCGTTACAGACGACCAGCCAAGAGACGAAACCGACAGTCGAGCGATGCATATACGATTTCAGACGGATGACCGGAACTTTTCAACAAAGTTGACAGACAAGATAAAAAGCCCGGCGCGTTTCAATGGCACAGAATGGGGTTGTGTATGTCCGTTCCCTTTCCAATTCCATTCCAAGTGTAGTTGCTGTTGTTGTTGTTTTTTCAAGAGATAGTGCCACAACGACGCCACCTTCAATTAGAACGTGTACAGCTATGTACAGTGATACCACAGCCGCAGCCAGCGCGCCCTCTCAATTTTACGTTACGATCCAAACTGACGGCCGGACGGCTGTTTACGCACATTTTTTGCAACAAAGTTTATGTGCCCCGACACTGTTTCTGACGATATACGTATGTATGCAAGTTCGTATATTGTAAGCCGTCCGAGTTGTGCAAAGGGTGAATTTATGACAAGGCCAAGGCGCACGCGATATTTTTGATAAGAATTCACAGAAAGAGAAAGAGAGAGCGCGAACCCGCCCGACAATGGCACTATTTCAAACTCCAGCGAGCATGATTCTTTCTTTAGGCGAGCATTTTTGTCGCATGTTCTATGATTCATTGCTGGCCGCAATGGTCGTGACAGAGTGGCTAGAATCGGGTTCCTCAGAAAGGTACATAATGTCGAAACACACTCTTGGTAACTAGAAAGTGTCAAACGCGAATTTTTTTGTCAACCACGCACCGGAACCAAATGTATTATGTAGTGGCCCACACCCGTGTGTTCAACTAACACCCAATCATCAATCACTTCATGGACTTCATATATATGTACCTATAAGTCTGGTCCAGACATTGTAGATTTCCATTCTCGATTTTTACTTTGACCCAACGCCAACCATACTCCGGTCGGATGAGTTGTGCAGTATACGACCGAAAAACTAAAAATAAAAAACCGAACAATGATAAGAGACCCGGACTGGACCTGACGTAATCTTACGATAACACCGCTGTTTTACGAGCAACTTGGGTGACGCAAAACGCACACTAAACTTACAGAACATGCAAACAAAACCTACCAACTCAAACTGTTGGTTTTTCTCAGACACACGGAAATCGTTGTGTACGATGTGCATCGTATACGCTGCTGCTCCCCACCTCCGGCACTTTTGCAACGCTTCATATTCAGAGTAAAACTCAGAAGCAAGTGCTGATCTCTGTGTGTTTCAATGAAAAAACAAGCATTGAAGCCACACTAATAATTTCACCCATGCCCCGACGATCAAACGCACAAGTACCGAGCCCACCCCCACGTTCCTGGCATTATGTACGACACACACAAAGGCGGTGAAGCGTGAGGCCAGAATGGAAGGAAGAAACGAACCAAAAAGAAAATGGTCTTGAAAAATAGTGCGAACTGTTCTGTTGCCTGTGCGGCTGTCAGTTTGCGGATTCTTTCTTCTTTCGTTCGCCACAAGAACTGACGTTTATTTTCTTTGTGCCCACATGTTAGAGATGTGATAGTTCCCCGAGCGCAAAAATTTGCCCACCGAAGCAAATGCTGCAACCTCGATTTCAAATTTAGGGGAACGGATAAAACAGCGGTGAAAGAAACAGCGGGAAAAAAGAGCGGTGAAAAAACGGCTGAAAACCAGCGGGTGCAATAACAGGGGTGGAAAAAACAGCGGGTTTCGAAATTCGTGTACGTTTTTACGGAAACGGTCTTCTGTTTTGCGGGCTTGTGATCTACGGTCCCCTATCTTGCACGTTTGTGACACACGGTTCAGCGTAAGCTTAAACTTTTCAAGAGGCAGCACATGTTTAACTTGGCCGGCCCGAGTTGTATGGATCCGAGTCCGAGCCCGCTATTTTCCACAGCCGCTGTTTTTCAAAGCTGTTATTGCACCCGCTGTCTTTTCCACTGCTGTTTTATCCGTCACACACACAATTTCGGATTCCTACAAAAGTTTAGCTAGTCCGAGTCCACCACAAGAAAACGCCAAAAACACGTGAAACGTGGCCACAATAATAGTTCACTTCGAGCCGTTCAACGCAACCACACCAAGCAAACGTATAGCTACAATACATGAAAGTTTCACGCATACAAAGCGTCAAGCCACATTCAAAGAGAGACTTTGTGCGCAAGAGGTCATAAACCCGAACAGTGTTTTTCTGTTCGACCACCAACTTTTTGGAATTATTTATTCAACATTCGACATGAAACATGAGATGCATTGTGACTGCACAATTATCGTTTCAGTGGTTTGGTTACTGGTTTGCTGTAATTCCAACGTGGGTGTGCAGTATATGTAGTCAAACTCCCAGTTCGCTTCGAGATGGGACCTGTAGTATACCAGGTCATCGTCAGTTCATAAATCAAGGTCCACGGAAACCCGATCATCAGTCTTGCAACTGAACACGGTTCGTTTCCCTGCTCACAAACGTTTTATTTTCCAATAATATGGCCGATTTTTGTGAAGTAAAATTAGCCCCCGGAACAGTACACACATGTTCGCTTAGCCCTGAACAAGTACTTAGCTCAATAACGCACATACTGTACGCTATGTACATATGTAGGGAATGCTTTGCAGCACGTATACATACGGCATAAAGCTGACTATCGCACCCACACTATCACATACATACTGTATACCTAAGGTATGTATACGTAATACGCCACGTACGTACGTAACTATAAAGTAGGGAGGTGTGCCAAGGTTGGGTACAGTCCCGACTACGTGCATCTTTCGCAGGTATAGTTTGATTGACGGTGCCCAATATCGAGTGTGTCGGTCCACCTACGGGAACGGAGCTGACCAAAAAAATGCATTGCGTCGCAGATAATACACTTACGCACGCGAGACCCACCGACCGCTCTACAACTGCGCGAATGAACGCTGCGGCGTCATAGACGAAAAACGAGAGAGAGTGACGCGCAAAAAAAATTGTCGGTGCGTGCGCTTGCTTTTTGGTTCAAATCAAGCCAACAACAACAACGAAATACACAATCTCATCTCATTTCGTCCGGCCTTCGTATATCTTTGCGAGAAATCACGTTTCGAATTCCGCTTTTGAACTGTTGAGAAGGATAGATACCGTATGCACAAAATCAATGTTGCTTTATTGTGCAAAACAAAACCGACTGGCGTTTCACCGTTCCCAAACAACTACAATATGCATATACCTTGTATGTAGGTTATGTATGTGGAATGAAGGCAAGGTCGCCAGCCAGGTCCACCTAAACACGGGTGGTCGGCGGAACCAACAGTAGACGAAGCCGGAAGGAAGCTCTTTTTGCTACCATGATCCTGGTCACGTCCCCGTTTATGGGCGCGCCGAACCGAAAAGAGAAAAACAACAAAGTGAGCTTACTGCAAGGGCACAATGATGCCGAAAATCACCAGTCCTCCAAAATGACCCATATATTTCCTCCATGGAGCAAAGTATTTTGATTTCACGTGCTGTGCGTGAGAGGTGAAGTTTGCGTGTCGTATTTTCGAGAAGTGTCCGAGACGCCTCTATCCGCCCCCACTCCGCAAAAAAAGCCGACAGTTTCCGCCGTAATATCTCAAGCTTCTATAACTCACTTCAAAGCTCGCGCACATACGTGCGGCAAAGCGCGAAAGGAGTAATGCGCCATACGTTGTTGCAAGCTGCTGGAAAGCGGTTACGCCGGAGATAAAGCCATAATGTTATTGGGAATCATG